>JARWCS010328533.1:0-12324 GCA_034783895.1 Geukensia demissa | reverse complement strand
ATTTGGACGTCTATGTGTGGACGCTACTGTATATCTGATGAAAGTAAATGGTTTGTTTAGAATAAATAATTGACAGAAAACCTTTGACTTATCGGCTTTCATTTCGTCATTCATTGTATATTTCATTTGTTCAATGAATAGGGTTTGACTGATTTTTACCCTTTATGTGTCAGATGACGGTAACACCTAAAAATGCGCCTTGCACTTTATACACAGTTAAATTTGGCTTTTGAATAGGTTTTTAAAAGTATTTCAGGTGTGGATCGTGTCTTTCTGGCATATATATTCCATATTCTGTCTTTTGAATTTTATTTCGAAGTTTTTCTCTTTCCTGTACTTTTGATTTGATTTGGTTTATCGGCGTTCGTTACATCATGAAATAGTATTCCAATTGGTCCATGGATGTAACTACTATACGCTATGTCAGAGATTATTGGAACTGGTAAAATGGTTATTAAAGAAAAACTGTCTGCCATATTCTTATAAAATAATGCAAGCAAGTTGCAATAATACTTTTCAGAAATCACGATGTATTTTAAGCTGCACCAAGTAACATTGTAAAATCGGATATTTGTATGCTGGAAGTGTCTCTTTGCACGCGCTAGCACAAGACCGGGAGTATGAATTGTCAACGCTGCGTAATAATTCAGTAATTAAACTAGGATTAGATAACATGAAAAAAATGCTTTAAGGCGCACCTGAATGGTAATTAAAAAGAAATTCTTTTTATTAATCGCTAGACAGGATCAAAAAAAGAAATAACGCTTTTTCAAAAAAAAAACTTTATCTAGGTCAAACTTTAACACTTCTGCCAAAAACAAATATGGCCGACCTTCAATGTTAAATTTCCGTAGAGAAATCCAGCGACAGATTATAGTATGTTAAACAATATTTCATAGTGTAAAACATAAACTGTTAACTGTGGGATAATTCTTTCTTTTGATTAAAAATCAATACAAAGGCAGAAACGCTTATTTAAGTTCAGAAAGTTCAGAAAGCTCGAAAATGAAAATCACACTCCAGAAAAGCCTGACATAGATTATCTAGAATTTGATAAATTCTAACTGATCTCCCTATTTCTTGCCCTATGCGCGTCTGATAAAAGCAATTTACAAAAAGCTTAATTCGGCTTTTGAATATTGGTTATAAACGTATGTAAGTGTGGCATATATTCCATATGCTTTCACTTAAATATATTTAACAATTAAGTAGTTTTATCAATGAAATTTTTGAAATATTTTTAGGAAAGGGGTTTAACGTCTCGTGCACCTACACCAGTGAATGTGCTGATACACTTTATTGAAACCACCATCGATGCAAATGTGATGTCAGTCAAGACTTTTGGACAAGATTATCTTGTGTATCTAGTGAGCGTTATCTATGTTTTATTATGGGAGGTGATGTTTGGTAAACACAGGTGTTTGGCTTTCGTGTTCTTAAGAAAGTTTTCATCAGTAGATTTCTTTTTTTCTTTGATCCGACATGCTGCTTATAACTTTTGTAGAGAAGGACAAACCAAGAAATGTATGGAGTAGGTTTCAAGGATATCGCCTTGTTTCTAAGTTTTACGTAATGTTTTCAGTGATCAAAGACGAATTAACAAAAAGCGAACATTAACTCAGCCAACATTTCACATGGTCATTAAGTTCTTGAAATTCACATATGAAGATAAAGCTCATATTCAGCTGTCTTTTCGCAGTTACATATCAAGTCTTTCTATAAAAGTTATACCCCCTGCGGGTCTTTTTATAGGAGGACGGCAGATAATCGGAAAGTCAAAATGGACATGGGGGGGGGGGCATTGAGGAAATAACCTCAAAACAAGCAAACGTTACATTCATCTAAAATTGTTTATTAAGCTGAATGGATAAGAGCATAGAAAATGTATATAAGTTATGCATTCTTATTTTAAATGCCATTCATTTTTGTAGTTAAACGAGAAACAAACGTTATATGTAGCTAGTTAAACAGTATAGCAGCAATCTGGATACATGATAACAATGATTCTTGTTTTTAGACTAACTAGGTAGATAAAAGTAATTGCCCATTTGAAGACGTTTTCTCATATATTACTGTGTTTTTTATTCTATTTTTAGAGAAACCAATTAATTCATCGTGTTTATCATTTCAAGAATGTAAAAATAATTTACAATGCTTGTCAGGAAACTGCAAATGTGTACAAAACCTTGAATGGGATGGAAATATGTGCCCGGAATGTGAGTTTTATCAAACCAAACATTTGCTTCTCTCAGTAAGATACCTGAGAAGGCTTAAATATCGGACTTAAATTTATTTGGTTTAAGCAAATAAGCTGAATAATGCTGTCCTTTTGTATTAAGTTATTTTTTGTAATACAAAGTTACCAATGTTCAATAAATATGGAAAATTTTGGGTCTGCTATATGTACATTTCAAGGAGTAACCTCTCATTAGTACCATTAGAAGTCCAGTGAATAGTACCCATGCGAGAGACCAGAAATTAACAGCCCAAAGAGACAAGACAAATCGGAAAAAAAAGAACAAGGGTTTGGAATCCAAGAACTCCTTTACAAAATAGGAATGGGATCAGGTGCTCTTGAGGAGTAAGCATCCCCTGTACTGCGGGAAACACCCGTCGTGAAATCCTTTAAATCTAATCCGGGTTAACGTCAATCCGAGATGAGGTTAACTTATTTTTGTATTACCGGTAACAGGTCCATAACTAGTTGAGATACACTGATACCATATGGATCAACCAATTCTTGATGGCAACAATAACAATACAGTTATTTATGTCATAATGTTGAATATTTAGTACAGTAAAAATGTAGAATTCATTTGTACAATAATATACAGTATAATGCACAATAGGTGGTTTGATAATAATATATAATTATTTCCTTCTGAGGAGATGGACAAACACATTGTGGGGGTTGTTGTCACGAGGGCTTGACAATGTGGATGTCCGTCGCTAAGGTGGCCATGTCTGTTTTGTTGAACCGAAAAAGATCATTAAAAATGTTCTTCCACAACACCTGCTTGTTCAATCGTCCTGTTGTTTCAATGCTGGTTTTTTTACCGTTTTCACTTTGTCGTTGTCGCTGTCGCAACCTAGCAGATAACATGTTTTGGGGTTGTCGGTTGTGACAATACTATTATACAACATGAACTATAAATTAAATGTGTTTCGAGGGTGACAATACTAGTATACGACTTAATATAAATTTTTGTGGATGTCGTGGGAAAATGATTTGGCTTGTCAAGGGTGACAATACTATTTAAAATAGTTATTGATTGAGTCCTATGTACCTCAATCTGTTTCAAGCATTTAGCAAAAACTGTAGATCAAGCTGCCGATAATATCTAATTATCTGACGAGAAGACTTTAGTTATATTTAAGTCAAACACAAGCGAATTCATAATTTCAACAAGTTTCAACCGACGGACTCGACAGAATAAAATAATAAGGGTTTCTCAGGGAAAGATTAGAGTCATCACTCCGGAAGTTTTTCGGTCGCCATCATGATTTGGTTGACCGGTACGAAATATCCATTTCACAGATGACAAAGGATATCTTCCGACTGTCATGATCACAAAAGCCGTTCCTATACCGGTAGTGACTAACATCGATTGTGACTATACACCGGTTTTGACTACTGAGTAACACGACCGGTGTCACTAGGGAGCAGGAATTGCTTACCCTTCAGGAGCACCTGAACTCACCCTTATTTTTGGTCTTGTCTGTCTTCCGACTTAACGATTTCTGTCTGCCCCTTTGGTATCTTCGAATTCCTTTTAAGGAAAACTTGGTTTCCAGATCGGTTGCTTTTGGGTTTTTGAAGTAGCAGACAGCAACAGCGAGTATACTCTTTCGAGGTCGATACTTTTGTTCTATTATGTATTTCTTTTAATTGTATTTGTTGTTGGTTTTCAGTATTGTTACACCACTGTCCCAAATTAGGCGAACATATTTCACAAGATTTGATATTTAAAAGAAAAGACCATCATTCTTTTAAAATAAAATGACAAAAAATTACATTTGAGTTTGTGTGGAACAAACTGATTCATTTTTGAAACATAATATTCATAAAGCAGAGAACAACAAATAGAGGTTGACATTTTTTATTCGCTTCGATAATAAATGTTTAAAATAAATAATAATTTGATGCCTTTAAATTTTCAGTCTTCATAGAAATTGTTAAAATCTCAGATTATGGTTTGTTGATGAAGTTAGACAGAAGAAACAGAAGAAAATTTGCCCATTTCATTTAATTGATCTATACATTCTTCGAAGCACAAAACTGTATACCAAAATTCCCTTTATATATCACAATGAACCAATTTTTGAAATTTTAGCTTGAATTTCTTAATGTCTTTAATACTTTTTTCACAAAAAGGTACGCTCAGCTTCACAATGTAAAATATTTGAATGAGAGCGATGTCGGATATGGAGTTCTTGCATTTTATGGCTCAAAGGACACGTACGTATACATTGAAAACCAGGACAACGTGTTTGACTCTGGTGCATTGGCAATGTCTTGGATGATGAGTATACAACCAGATAAACAGAGCAATAGGTCAACACTAATAAAATACCAAAAACAGGACGATACCGTGCCATTTCATCTAGAATTATTGTCAAATAAGTACTTGAGATGTACCATGGTGGATACAAACGGCACTGTTTATCAAAAAACAAGTACACTCGTGCAAATAAAAGATACTAACACGACATTCATCGGAATTAATTTTAATTTTTTGTGGCTTAATGACCAGTTTGACTTCTTTGAAGTATACACAGACGTGGATGGTAAACAAATAATCACGAAAGAGACTTTTCCATTGAGTAACAATGAAATTCATTTGGACGTTTATAATACCAAGCACGTTTTAATAGGAGCAGGATTCGGTGGAAATATATCATGCATTCAATTCTATAATGTTTCTGTTATCGGTAGGCCTCAAAAAGAAGCACACTTTCTGTGCAATCCTATTTTAGCTACAGACAGATCATTTGGTAAGTTACTTGATAAAATTGGTATTAATAACAAATAACTTTAGAATTGAACGCTTTTAAGATATTGATTTACAGTATGAAATTTATTGGCCAATCAAAGGGTGTTTTAGTCCCAACTGAAAGGGATTTCTAGTATTGTTTTTGCTGTCAGGTATTCTGTTAGACAGATCTTTCAAAAGTTATGAATCAGTCGCTGGTGACAGAAACTGTATAAACCAGTACAGAAAGAAATCATGTTCAGAGGTTTGCAATTTTGTAAATTCTAGCTGATTATGCACCCCATTTAGAAATACAACCACTTAATTCGCCAGTCAAATAGTTGTGATTTAAATGTACATTTTATCAAAACAAGTTCAGATTGCTGATAGATTAACATTGTACGATACCATACAGGTACTGGTGCGAATTTGACTAAGGCTGATTATCTGACAGGACCCGTATACTGTGCGCAACTAAGGCCTGTCAGCGTTGGTAACTATTCTGTAGATTGTATTTGATGGGAGAAAGTACAAAAAATGTAGACTGCAATTTCAAAAGGGATTATGCCCACATTTTTCGACAAAGAACATGGGCTTACACGCGTTTTAATATTTTATATGTCAGTTTTAACTAATAAAATATTAACTCTGTGGTATTTGGATTTTGATGGAGGCGACTTTTTTTACTTCATAAATAGTTTTTTATAGCTGAATAAATCCAATTTGGCTATAACAAAAAAACTAGTGATCGGATGAACCAACAAACCAAAATTGGTTTTAGCTTTGAAAAATATAGAAATTTATTTTTTTTAAATGAACCATTTGACACTCTACAAGACTGCCTTTACAAGCAATTGCAAAGCGCGATTTGGGGAACGTCAACAAAATATTTGATTTCCAGTTTTTAAAGGCCTAAAAACCCCGGATGTAGTTTAATGTTGGCCTTTATGCCAGTTGATGTCTTGTAAAAAAGTTATTTTATTTTTATTTGCAAAGCCATGTTTAAATTTTGTTGTAAATTTTCAGTTGTAGTAATCTCCTTAAATCTTGTATTCTTTTTTACTGCGTTGGTATATGGTCAGTTATAGGTAAGATTTTATTTGGCAAGTTTTTCATCCTATTAAAAAGTTTTTTTTCATTATTGTGTATATGAGTAGTTTTTTTTAAGTGAATACCGATTATTTGACAAAATTCCACAATCTCGGTTGTTTTATTGTAGCTCTTCGGCAATAAGAAGAGCTATATAAAAACTACAAATGTGAAAAATGATAAATAAAAAGGCAAATAAAACGACAATATAAAACACCAGTGGTGCAATTACATGTACCGGGTGCGGAAAAAGATGAAAAAAATTCTGATGAAGAAGTCTAATATAAAAAGTGTACAAAACTAATATTATGTTTGTTCATTTTTTATTCAATAAGAGAGAAGGTTTCTCTATTCAATAAAATGAAAGAACAAGAATTCATTACACAAAAACGATATCTAAAGTAAGTTTGTCAAATGTACAAAAGAAGGCAAAAAATATTAAATAAATGAAGTTAACAAAAATCTTCTTTTTTAATTCGGTTTTGCTTTTTGTTTGTTTTGAGATTGTCATGTTTATGAGTTACATTTATGTATATCGGATTTTTGCATTTTTTTTATTGCTTTGTCTGTTAGGTATGCATTTCGGATCATTTATTTTTGTTTGTATTTAATCGTCTTGCCTGTAAGTTAGGCTTTTCGGATATTTTGGTTTAGTTTTGAGATTGTCTTTTCTATGAGTTATGCATTTCGAAATTTTTTTTTCTTTTGTTTTGAGATTGTCTTATATGGTTATTTAATTCGGATCCATCAAACAAGTATTCTATACTGAACATGAAAACAGGTATATATATACATATGAAATTGATACTGTTATTACCTTTTGTTTTAATTAAGTAAACACTTGTGTCTTTTTGTAATTAGGTGATCATACAATCGATTTTGAAAATGTTCCTAAAGCACCGTTTGGACCTACTTCAGCTTTCGAGGAATCTACAACTACGTTATATTCTAATCTTCATATAGCGACAATTAAGACATCAACCGAGGATACAACAACAGCATATATCCCAACAATAACACCTACGACGCCCAAGAATGCAGTTTCAACGACACTATATACAACCATGCTCAATTCAAGAACACTTACAGAAACAATTCCGCCCTCGACAGAAGACATAACAACATTACCCTATATTGAGACAACTAAGACGTACCCAGGATACACAACAATATCACACAGCTCTACAGTATATCATGCATCATTGACTACAGGTAATATCTGGTGATGGTAAAACAAACACTTGTTGAAGTTTAAACAAAACCGAATAATTAAGGACAAAAATAGAAAAAGTGAGAAATTCTCGAAAATAAATTGTCTAATAATACTACATTACCAAAAGAGTATACAAAAATTTAGTGAGTGTGAAAGCAATTGATAAAATAATCCCCCCACTTGCGGTAAAGAAATAATAAAGTAGTCTTTTTCGTCTTTTTATTGGTAAGACAAACCTAGTTTGGATCAATAAATACATTTCGAATAACTTATCATATCTCTTTGCACAATGATATATAGGCAATTAATGACCAAAGAATTCAGCCAGTTGCAGCCAAGTTAAAGGTACCAGACAATTGACCAAAAAGTAATATAATATTCGGTTAAGTACAAAGTTAAAAGAAAATGGAAAAATAGAATATACATTACAAAACAAGGGAAAAATGTTTAAATAGTTTTCCAAGAGAATATGAAAGATATCGGCATTCAACTGTCCAAGACTAACGGTTTTCCTATAAATAAACTTAAACTTAAAATTAGTCATATTAAAAACTTAGGTAATAAGAATTGTCTAGCCATGCGATATGACTTTTGTTATAAATTGTTTCCGGTTGATATCAACTGCTTCCGGTTAATATCGCAAGTCTACACCGAAAAAATTTCGTCAGTCATTTCCGTAATCGATCCAAAACTATAAAACACTCAAAACGACAATGAACAAAAGATAAATTCATGACCTAGGGCTAATAATGAATGTGATATGAAAAATGCCATGTTGTAGTCTATAATTATCATATTTATAGAAAATAATGGTAAAAATAATGGTAAAATTGTATCCCTTGATATAACTTTAAATTTGTCATATTTAGAGCTTGGGTCGAAAGAATTGCCTTAGTCGTGCAATATGACTTTTGTTATCAACTGTTTCCGGTTTATATCAACTGCTTCCGGTTGATATCGCATGGCAAATGTAACCATGTCGTCAGTCATTTTCGAAATCTATCCTTGATTAAAACACACTAGGGGATAAAACCAGTAGAAAACCCCAATAATTTAAATATCACAACTTTAGGGTTTTTTATATTCAGTGATTTGTTTTTGTTAAAAAAAATTTTCGCTTTGACCACAAAGACTTCAGTTTTGAAATATATGGTAAAAAAATCATTAGAGTGGGAGCATTCTGAAGTAATTTTTAAAAAAGTTTCGGCGCCGTAAATTTGGACTTTTGAATAGCAAATATTAAAAATCTATCCCAAATGGAAGGGCTACGAAATTGCTTCTTTGGATTGGACAAGTTAAAAAGCGTACGAAATTTATCGCTCTGAGGATAACCCTTTAAAATTTGACAAATATCGTGACAGTTTCCATTGTCCTTTCAGACAGTTATTTTTGTTTCTACCGCTAATATTTGTAGTATTTTAACCGACTTGCCAAAGAACAACAAAACAGGTGTCCTATAAATACAAAAACAGCTTACTCATTCGAAACACTTAATTTCATTGAAAAGTAAAAAAAAATATTTCATTTTTTTTTCTATTTTCTGTCTTGCTGTTTGTCCATGCGCTGCATTTCATTGGATATATTTCAACCCTTGTTTTGTTCTAAGACTCCAATCTTGATTTACCTTCGTTTAGCATATCTTTTACAATACACATAGAATAAATGTTTTTCTTATAATTTTCAGATGCCTTTAGGAAAACTGAAAGATGCGTCTTCTTTGAACACAATGCAACCGATGTGGTGATAACCAACCCGATGATGCAACAGACAGTAAAAGACACAACAGCATGCGCTCAGCTGTGTGCGAAAGTAGTCTCCTGTCACTCATTCAGTACTGTGTTTACCGGAAGTGGTATTAACTGTTCCCTTGGCGACTTTAATCCTGTCACTATGTCTCAGACTGGGAGCCTTATGTTTACCGCTTTGTGATTAATCAGTGTGATTAACATTTGCTATGATCCTGACCATTACTTTTGTACTTGTTCGACTACAAATAATGTACATTAGCAAGTCTTAACCAACATTGTTTGTTACTTTGATTTGATTAAATTACATTGAAATTTGCATGTCTGACGCCTTAAGGGAAGATGTTAATTCCATATCTTAAAATATTTTATCTTGAAAGTAATTTATTATATAGCTGGCAGAAATCGTCTATTGATATAGTACTGTTAACTCCGAATTGTAACAGCATATAATGACTTGCTTCATAAAATTGGTTTTTGATCTGATTCTATCAATGAGAGGTTACTCCTCAATTTGCTCATAGAGCGTATCGAAATTCTCCATGTTGGTAAACTTGTATTACTAAGGCATAATGGGGAATCCATGCGTAGTCCATCGCGCTACCAACTTAAATCAAACGCATGAGGCGAGAAACCTGTTACGGTTTTTATAATTTTAATCGTACACAAGGAAAGTCCGCTACACTTCCCCATATCATGAGACATCATATCATGATGACGCTATACCAACTTTAAACACTGTGAGAACAGTGGAGAATACCCATGTTAGCCCAATTTTTATTTTAACTTTCGTAATATAGATGCTGTTTTCTCACTAAACAACGCAAGGTACGGTGATTATCTCACCTCATCTACCCAAATGTGTCTAAAAATAAGCACAATTAGTGCCCATTGGAATGTCGATCGTCTGCTGGAAGACTCGTCGACCAAACTGAACAAATGCTTTGTCAATTAGGAAATCTAACATTTTAAAAATATCTTCCTCTGTATATTTGTTTTTCGCTTAACAAAATATGTTTTGGTTTCACTGATAAACGTCGTATTTGTATCGTCTCTCTTCGTTTTTCTTGAAAAAGCAACTATGATCTTTTAGTCTTGAATTGAGAAGTGCGTGTGGTATTGTTGTATAGAGTACAGAAAAGTCAAATGTTTTGATGCTGTTACTAGAGGCTATAACTCTTAAAGTAAGATTTTCCATCAGGTCTTTGGACTTCTTTAGTATCCTCATCTCATTTAATCAACTACTTGCATAGTTAATAGTTAAAGTAAAAAGCTTTCAGAGAGGCTTGGTTGAACTTTTGGATCCAGCAATAAAACGCTGCTTATAAGAATACTTGTGTAATTTTGGTATCCAATACAATAAAGGGAGATCATAGTACTAAACTTTAGAGGAAATTCCGACGGAAGACAAATTTGACATTTGATTATTAATTATCTCTTTTTTTGGAAAGTGTTGTAGTTGTGTAAGTTGGTTTGCTCGTGTGCTCCCAATATCTAACTTATTAATTAAACAATCGATGTAATGGTTTTGCAGACAAAAATAATAATATTTGGTGCTTATCTGCTGGAACGACAACATATTTGTAATAAGTGATTGGAAGAATTTCTCGATTTTTGAAAATAGATGTCGCTTTCGTACTTATGAATGTTTTAAGTTTGTCATCCGAATTTAAATAAGTGACCTTACGGCTTTCACCCATTCTGAAAGGGTAACTACATCCTCTTTCGCTCCTTTGCCCATTTTTGCATAGTTCTCTATAGAATCCATCAACAGCTTAAATGTAAGTTGCATGTCCATTTGAAGGACTGCGGCTCACGATATTTAGGTCCATTAGAAAGGGTTTTTTTAAAGAGATTTTAACTCAACAATATTCAAGTCTCCGGTAATGACGTGGCCAGCAGGACCATATTTGCATGGGAAATAGGGCTAAGGGCAGTGAAGAGGTTTAGCCTTTAGGTAATCATTTAGGTAAGTACTGAGATCCTGCAATACACGTTTGTAATTGAATATCTTGGGTGCAATAGGTGAAGTACAAGTGATAGAAATAATTTGAACAGTTTGATCTTGATCTTTGAAATATGGTGGGAGTTCGGCTGTAAAAGGAATTTAAAGATACTAAGGAGCAAACAGAAATCGTTAAATCAAAAGACAGACAGGACCTTGGACATAAAAAAGAAACGAAAACCAAACATGGCACGCACAACACTACGCTGAAATCTAAAGCTAGATAAACACGAACCCTACAAAAACTAGGGTGAGTCCATGTGCTCCAGAAGGATTAGCAAACCCTGATCCACAATAACAGACCTATAGTGAAAAACATTTCCAAGATTGATGCCGTCTAAGCCTTTGTATATTTGTTGGTAAGGTCTGAATTTTGATACTGGAATTGTGGGTGGTCTGATTATACATACGAGGTATTAGGTTGGCTACTTTCTTTTTGTTATTTCGCAGGATCGAGTCCTTTAATGAAATTTGCTTCATATTGAAAAACAAGTCGGCTATAAGCGGCGCACAATTCGTGCCCATTGGAATGTCAACGGTCTGTTGAAAAACTCGACTATCTAATTCTACAAAGATGTTTTCAATCAGACAATCCATCATTTTGAGAGTATCACCTTCACTGTATTTATTAGAACAAGCATTGTGTTCCCTTACAAAGTAAGACATTTTTTACCTAAAATCTAATATCTATATCTTGGATTCCCATTTTGTTCCAAGTTAAGCATAAGTATTCAGCATTGGTAATTTATCGTTTGCTATGTTTGGATTTTGCCTTCCTATGTTTCGGTTCTCATGACATGTACTTTCATCAAGAATAATAAAAATATGACGATTAAATGCAATCGTACTGTGAAATATAGGAAAAGATTTGGTATGATAGCCCATGAGACAGCTATTCAAAACGTTTAAATTACAAACATCTACAGGCCATTAATTATACAAAATTACCAATGTTAAATAAATATGGAAAATTTAGGTATGCTAAATGTACATTTCAAGGAGCAACCTCTCATCAGTAGCATTAGAACCGAAACATATGAAGTCAAAGATCCAAATATAGCAAACGAAGCACTCAATTGCAAACAAATCGAAATGGGAAGCCAAATCCGACGGCAGGGACAACTACTAAGTGCTTTAGTTTTAGAGGCATTTCCATAATATCAATGTTTTAGAATTTAAGCAAATGCAACAAATTTCTTTAAAACATTGTTTGATAAATTTCATGACAACTGGGCTGGTGAATACCCTCGGGGACCAATGTTCCACCAGCAGAGGTATCGACCCAGTGGTTTCAAAATA
>JARWCS010328522.1:0-12325 GCA_034783895.1 Geukensia demissa | reverse complement strand
CCAAATAAGAGAAAATCTCCTTTCGGCCCCTCTCCAAAAAACGGGTGGGGCTAGATCACCCAAAATCAATACCAACCTTTATCTATTACCAATTATCAATGTCCCAAAATACATTGTATTAAAAGGATCGGTTAATTGGAACAAAAATTATCGTGCAGAAACCAACCTGTCTACAGACACGAATGACAACACTTATGATGACGCCGACACTGACGACGACGACACCACCATAACATAATACGACTGCAATTTTTTGCGGTCGTATAAAAAAATCATCAAAACCAGATGAAAAATAAAAATTTCTCATCTCCCGCAAAATGCCTTTTTAACCCTTAGACCCGTTTTATATAAAACTGGTAGATAGGAAGGCATGCTTTTCATGGGTGGGATGTTCTCAAGGGTTTAGGTACTATTTAGATGTGTATATTGGGGTTTTTAAATAAAAGTAAATTCATTCCTTTCTATGTGTGTAAAAACAAACAAATTCCACAATGTGTGTAGTACCAGTAAGAATAAAATTAAGGCTGCAGTCATCTGAACCATAGGTACAAAAAATAGCCAATTATGGCAAATGACTTTACATGAACCTTTAAGAAAGTAATTACAGCATAAATAAAAACTCAAAATTACATATTCTTGCCAGCAGAAATTTTTTCAGCCTGGGCAAGCTTCTAAGGGCCCCAAACAACAAACATTAACAATAACATTAGTATAATTATTTCACAATAAGAAGTTAGATCACCATTAAAAGGTTTGTGTGTATGAACCCTGTTTTAATTGCAGATAACATTACATCTTAAGAATGACAACAACTGATGAAAGGAAAAGAGCCCATTTTATTCAGAACTGTAGTAAAATGCCTAACAAAATCTGTCAGGCATCTACGTTGAAACAAATGACATTTCTGAAAATTCTGGTGGATTTATTACAGTAAAATCAACAGGACTGACATGTTATTCTCTGAGTAACTACTAACATTGTGATATGAGATAATGCATATATTTTAGGCAAAATCATGAGTCAACTATACTGATGAGGTACTTTCTCAATAAGCGATATTTTGTGGTTGAAATCGTTTTTGGCTGACAACAATCTTCTTTCTCTAGTTTAATCATACAGAATGTATCAGTAACAATAGATTAAACAACAGATGTACCGCTATCAGAATGACATAATATTGAGTGTATTATTGATATCGACAGATACTCTGTTTTTACCTGAATGTCAAATTCCCAACTTTATCTGCTTTCCAAGCTTTGACAAGACCAAAATCACCTGTGATTGCTTCTTCCATAATATATTTGAAGCCATTAAATTCTTTAACCTAAAATAAATGGACATCATCATGATTTCTACTTCTTACTGCAAGTTATATAGGAGATTCTGAGTTATCAAACAGTTCTACATTAACACACTCAAATCTGTTCATCTAGATACTACAAATGTACTTATCTAGTAGTTAGAAACTTTTATGAATATTTACATTTACAAACTGCATGCGAAGCGCTTTTCTGGATTTACCTTCATCAGACAGACTAGGGGCCAAAATAAGAAGAACTTTTCATTAGTTAACGTAGGTGCTTCACAAGCGCAGCATGATACGACAGCAGCATGTTGACATGTGAAAGGTGAACAGATGAACCTTTGGGTAAGTGTGGACACAGTATGTTGTTAGACACAATAATGTGCTGGACACAGTATAGAGCTGGACACAGTATAGTGCTGGACACAGTGAAATGCTGGACACAGTAATATAACTGGATAAAAGATCATTTTGACTCATATTATACTAAAAACTGGTGTCACTTTGTTAATTTTTTCATAAGGAATCATTTGGAAAAAACCCCGACAAAATCATATTAAAAATAAAATTTTTCCATATTTTATGAAATTGAATTCCCCTCCACCCACTACTTTGACCCCTTTTAGCTCAAAAATGGTAAAAGATAGAGAAAATCCGTTAACATACTACTGAAAGCTCCCATTAAGAGGAATCAAATGCAAATAACCCCATCAAAATCGGATGAAAAATAAAAATTTCTCATCTGCAAAATCGCATTTTATTAACCCTTCGAGACCTTTCCTACAAAAATTGGAAAAAGCTACAAAAAATGTTTTAAGTAACTTTAGTTACATTTTTTATAAGGAATCATTTGGAAAAAATCCCATTAAAATCGGACAAAAAATGAAATTTTCCATAATATAAGAAATTGAATTCCCCCTCCCCCACTTCTTTGACCCGTTTTAGCTTGAAAACGGTAAGAGATAGAGAAAATCCGTTGACATACTACCAAAAGCTCTCATTAAGAGCAATCAAATAAAAAAAACCTCATAAAAATTGGATGGAAAATAGAAATTTCTCATCTCCCGCAAAATCGCATTTTTCAAACCCTTTGACCCCTTTTTAAAAAAAACCCGTAAATTTAACAAAAAAATGCTTGGAGTAACCTTAGTTGCATTTTTCAAAAGAAATCATTTGCAAAAAACCCATCAAAATCGGATGAGAATTTAAAAAGTTTCAAAAATTAGGGCATGGCCATTTTTGGACCCCCTATATCTCATTAACAGTAATAGATAGGTCATGACGCTTGTAGCCTATTATGTTGAATTTTTCATGGGGAATACAAAGAAGAAAACCCCATCAAAATGGACAAAAAATAAAAAACTTACATTTGAAAATTAAAAAATCCCATTTTGGACCCTCCTGAAAAAACGGTCGAAGCTAGATCACCCAAAATCAATCCCAACCTGTATTTTATATTCGGTATCATTGTGTTAAAATTAAAAATGGGTCCAAATAATAGAACTAAAGTTATTGAACGGAAACCTAACTGTCTACAGACGCTGACACCGACATGCCCATAACATAATACGACCACAAAATTTTTGCGATCGTATAAAAATCAACCAATGCTTGGTGTGTTTTGGATCTTTAGAACTCCCTAAGTGGATACTTGCTGGTATGAGTGTGTTTTTATTAGCTTTAATTTTTTCTGTTCAAAATTGATAAAAAATTACAATAAATTTCTATGGCTCTTCCATTGTATTGTAACATCCGTCTTTCTATTAGGAAATAACTGAAATTTGTATGGGATGTGAGATTTCTTTCCAAGCTTCTGTATTACTAATAAGAAAATCCACATAAGAATAGGTCCAAATTAAACTGCAGTATTTGTTAATCTTGTTGTCCTTGGAAGGACCTCTAGATTCAACAATTTCCTCTGTTTCTTATGGAGATGAAGTATGGTTTCCTTGACAACAGTCAAGATTGTTGTATGTTCAATTGTGATCTGGTTCTCAAATGTGACTTGATTCACTGGTTTTTAAAGCTTTGCTTCACAATAAAAGGCTTATTCTAAAAATACTGATGAATTTTGTCACCCATATAAATAGTAATTGCATCTGCAAAGCTTATTCAACATAATATTACATTGGGAATAATGTTCACCAGTATTTGTTTTAATATACAGTACTGATAAACTTTATACACAATTGTTACTGTTAAATTAAATGTCCAATAATAGACATAATTGTTATTTTACTTTAGAAAGGATCTTACATAGAAGCTTCCTGTCAAATATTGTTCCATTTGGCCAGTAAGTTTCAGAGGAAAAGATTTTCTGAATGTTTTGGACAATCAGAAAGGACAATCATCCATGATGGCCATGTTTTTCATCCAATCAAGATGAAATGAGGAAACTTAATAAAGGATCTTCCTTAGATGATTCACATCAAATATCAATTCATTTGTTCGAGTGGTTTCAGAGGAGAAGAATCTTTAATGTATCAACTAATTAGAAAAAAGAATCGTCCATGGCAACACAGTTTTTTGTTCGATCTAGATGGGGAATGAGGAAACTTTATAAAGAAACTTGCACAGCTGCCCCAAATCAAATATTAATCCATTTTGCCAAGGGGTTTCAGAGGAGAGGATTTTTTCAATGTATCAGCCATTCAGAAACAACAATTGTCCATGGCAGCCATGTCTTTTGCCTGATCGGGACAAAATGAAGAAACTTTATGGAGGACCTTCCTTAGATGTGCCACATCAAATATCAACCCATTTGGCCAAGCAGTTTCAGAGAAGAAGATTTTTTTAATGTATCAGGCAATCTGAAACAAGAACGGTCCATGGCAGCCATGTTTTTGTACGATCAGGTAGAACAAGGAAACTTTGAAAAGGACCTTCCATAGATGCTTCCTATAAGCTTGGTTCCATTTGGTCTTGTGGTTTCAGAGGAGAATATGAAAATATAAAGTTACAGAGGGACAGCGGACAGTGGACATCAAGTAATGACAAAAGCTGACATGGCCAGGTGAGCTAAAAATGAAAAAAAAACATGGGGTAAATGTCAAAGAGACCGCAATCCAACTTGTTATATACCGGTATACCCAAAATGGAAATAAATTGAGCAAAACTAGGTCTGCTTATTGATTGTTGAGATATACCCACCAGAAAACATGGCATAAAATGACTCTCTTGATTTTTCATTAGTTTTGTGTGAGCAAGTTATGTCTGTTGAAAGAAATATGATTTTTAAAATAAATTCTTAATGGGTTTTTAAGATCTAATGAAGCTGTGAAAATAATTTGGGGTCTGGGAAAAATACTATGTTTGAAATGTGCAAAATTGGAGAAGTCAGTAAAACTGATGACAACTTCAGAAACATGAACAATTTTCCTTCCTTGTAAAAATAAAGCATATGGAGTAAATGGTGGAAAGATGGCAACCAATTCCTTATTTAGATTTTACAAATTCTAATTCATCACTACCACTCTCAATTTATAATTCACTAAACCACATGGCACAATTTGTCTACCAATGCGTTTTCTTTGTCACCAAGAAAATTTGAAGATCATTATTCAACTCTCGACACTTTCCTACATAATGAATGAATTTATTAACTGTCACAAAATAATATAGATTGCTCATAAATTAAATGATTGCCTATGAAAATCAATACTGAAATAAACTAACTGTAGATCTAGATTATACAAGGAAACTTGTGTGTAAACAGGAAAACTGCAACTTGTTATCAAACAAGTTTTCCTGTACCTCCATTAATTTCTGATTTCAATTAAAATGGAAAATTTAAACTTGAGCAATGTTGGAGAAATTTCAAATGTTAAAATTGAGAAGGTTGGAAACATTTATGTCAAACTTATGAGATTATAACCCCTGCTCCCAAATAAACTTTACAATTAGAAATGTAAACAAAGGAAGTTTCTTTATGTAGTTTTTCCCAATTTGAAATTCAACTATATTAGAAAGTTGTGACATTTAAAAGACTGTTTGTGCCTTCAAGGGACAAAACAAATAAACACATCATTTTTTTAAAACTTTTATCATTGTAAAAGCATAAATATAAACATATCCCCGAAAACATCAGCAGAAAATGAGTATTTTATAAATTCAGTATTCAAACTTTAAGAATATCATGAAATGCCATATAAACCCTGATGTCCATATTAAATAAATTGCATTTCTTAAGGAGGTTATTTAAAGAAAACAAATATTCAGGTCAGGGTACAAAATGTTTGGAAACCCCTAGCATGATCATTATAACATTTAAGATGTTTTCTTTATTGTATCACCTTTTTCATTCCAGTCAATTTTTTGTATTGCCCATTGCCTTTTTACAGAACTGTTGTAGCAAATGATTAAGTACATTTATTGGAAAGTTATTCAGTATTAGCACACATCTCAGATAAACAACTCATTCAATATTAGCATACATCTCAGATAAACAACTCATTCAGTATTCTGCGTGACCATGACTACGATTATAATGATGACAATTGTCAAGACCACGGCTAGTATGACACCACAACATATTTTCTTTTTTCTAGCCTTTTTTTGATTAGCCTCTGCTTCAGTCAATTGTTCTCTGCCTTTTTCGACATCAGCCACAGCCTGTTCAGTACTTTTTTCAATGTTATTTACCATTTCACCTTGTTCCTCTACTAAAACATGCATTTCTTTAAAAAGTTTGTTTACTTCATGAATTTGACTTTCTAAATGTTGCAATTCTTGCTCTCGTTCTTCAATCTGTTGTAACTCTCCCTTAGCTTGCTGCATTTCTAATATTATATTACCAGTGAATAATGCCTGATTTTGGAAGTTGTCACTTTTTTCATTCCCATTAATTTCACCACTATCTTTCACAATTTCCATCTGCCTCCGAAAACGAGCTCTAGTTTTTTCAACATAGTCCCCCTGACTTGTGCGGAAATCATTCATAATTTCCCTAAGTTCAAAGGTTAATCTCTCAACCTGCGACTGATGAACACGTTCCTGTGTACTTGTATTAAGTAAGGAATCTTTCTGTGTCTTTGGAAAGTTTTCTGCCGCAATCATTTCAATATCTTTCCTAATTTTACTTGAACTTGATATAATTTGGTCTGCTTTACTCTCCATATCTTGGAGATTAGCTGTTGTAACGAACGGAGAACAGTACAAATTACTTTGTGTCTTTTTAATTTGCACAACATCTTTCTTTAATTCCTCTAACTGATTTTCCACCAAATTGACTTTGTCTATAAAAATGTTCATATCTCCATTTTCATCATCTTTGTCCTTCTTCTTTTTCCTTTTGCTTTGTCTTTCAAATTCGTCCCTTTTCTCCTGTAACTCTTGAAGTCTATCCTTAACCATACTGAACGATGCTCTGTGCTAAGTGTACCTAGCTTAATTTAAATCTCCGATTTATTCACAAACAGCTGAACAAAAAAATAACTATAAGATTTTAAACTGACGCCAACTATTCAAATTTAAATAACAATGAGTTTCACTGTCACATACAACTTTGTTAATACAACAATTTAAGAATTCTAATTATAAAATCCATGTAAAAAACAAATGTCAGACTGACATATTGATATCAATAAAAATGCTTTCATTTGTCTCCAAAAAAAGTTTACATCCCTCCAGCCTAGCTTTGTATATCCACGGTGATTCACATCCAAAAAAGGTAACTTAACTATATGTTCAGGTGAGCATTATCACATGGCAAACTTCACACCTGTTACATATATTGATGTCCTCAACTTTTATCAAAGTTTTCCAACAATTATTTCCTTAAATGATCAATATACACAAAACTGTACAGAACACAAGAATATTAAAATGAAAATAGAAATGACTATGTGGTACAACTTGTTACTGGTCACGGTCCAATGATTAATGTAATACCTCATACAAGGCCTTGCTATGGGGTATGTCACAAAGAATAGGGATTTTAATATCTCTTTAAAACAAGTTTAAACTAGAAAAAAATGTAAAAAATCATGACAATAAACTAATTACCTATTTTCCAAATTAAGAGATTAATTAATTAATAACAGATTATCTGAGGACTTTCATTTAGTACATGCATGACACAAATGAAAATAAATATAACAAAAGTATCTAAATAAATTCAAACTACTATAAGCATGTTTATTCTAATAATTATAATCAAAACCGCTAATTAAAACATGCCTTTGTGAATTTCCCTTAATACACCCTTAATCACATAATTTAAAGTAAGCTTTGTACATTTATTTATGTAAATAACTGGAGGCCAACACTTAGGAAATAAACTGTCATTTCTCAGACAAAAATTATTTCTGACAAGTTTTAATTTCAAATTATTATATTGTTATATCTGATTGTCTCCCTACAGGGAAATCAAATTTTACAGGTACTTCTAACTTGATAATGATATATTATCTTTGAATAAGACTTAAAAGGTTATCAGATACAAAGATCATGTAGATAAATAGTTAATGTGTACTCAAGTGTATCAATTACTACTGTCTAGATTGTGGTTAGTCAGGTAGAACAATATAAACACAAGAACCTGCTAAAAGCTATAACCAAATTTTATAGTATTGTATTCCCAGACAAAAATTTAAGGGACATGATTCAAATTTGTAATTTGCTATATATAGTTATTGGTCAGGGCATAAGTTTGTTCACATGAAACACTTACATGTAAAACAACATGATGTCAAGGACCATGTTTTGCACTGATTCGAAACCAGTTTTTAGTAAAAGCACATCAAATTACCTTCTTTAGTACAAAGTATAGTCATGTATACAGAATACATAACTGCATTGGTATAAATATAATGTTCATGTTTTATAAAAGATTTATCTCATTTATATCTTATTACGTTTCAGATCACAAATTGTTAAAATACAACAGAAATAATATCACATGCTCATTGAAATCCATTAAAAATCTCAAAATATGTTTAAAATGATTGCATACCAGTAATAAAAGATCTATATTTTAATTCTTAGTCAAGTGAACTAGACTGTCGGAATATAAAAATGCACCAAAAGAACTAATTTAATTCATTCACATATCCCTAGTCTAGAGTTACAACTCATGGATAGACAGTCCTTATGTCTTTTATATCTTTTTTAAAATTTTGATTGTTATTTTGTTATTTTCAATGAAACTTACTATTATTCTGGATAACTTTGAGCTTATCATAAGAAAAAAGATCCCCTCCTCTTAAAGACATCCTATGGAGACCTGTAGAATCTATAAGCTTCTTATTAAATTGTGAGTTACACTTATGGTTCAGCCACGATATGACTGAAATATTGTTGAAAGTGGTGTGAAACCCCAATCAAACAAACAAATGCTCATGGTTATTTACCACACTTTGGTTCTTTCATTATATAAATTGTAAAAGTATATGAATCTGAAGAACAAATCCACTTGCCTATCCATATAACTTTAAAAAAGTGTAGACTAAGAAATGTCTTGCCTGCTATTTGGAATAGCTGACTAACAAATGTGGACTGAGGGAAAACAAAAAAGTTGAATGTAAAAATGAGGTCAAGGGTCAAATGGCATATAACAGACTGGTACCTTTCAAGATCTAACTACTGACCAAATATGGTGTGTCTAGGTATAACAGTTGTTGAGAAATGGTGTGAGTGTGAAAAATTACATAAGGTCACTACAGCATGAAAATGAGGTCAACGTCAGGTGTCATTTAGCAGAATGGCAAGTTCTCACCAAGATCTAACTTAAGACCAAATATGGTGGATCTAGCTACTACAGTTGTTGTGAAATGGACTTGAATGTGAAAACTTACTGCAAAATTGTCAAAGTCATTCATCCATGAAAATAAGATAAAGGTCAAATGGCATTTAAAAGACTGACCAGTACCCACCAAGATCTAACTAAAGACTAAAAATAATGAGTCTAGGTATGACAGTTGTTGAGAAATAGACTTAAGTGTAAAAAAATTGCAAAGTCATTCAACCATGAAAATGAGGTCAAGGAAAAATGAAATATAGCAGACTGACATGAAGTCACCAAGATTTAACTACAGACTAAATATGGGGGTCTAGTTACAACAGTTGATGAGAAATAGGCTTGAACTGAAAACTTGTCGCAAAATTTACAAAATAGCTCATCCATAAAAATGAGGTCATGGTCAAACGGAATATAAAAGCCTGACAAGTTCCCACCAAGATATAATTACAGACTTAATATAATGAGGGTAGGTATGACAGTTGTTGAGAAATGGACTTAAGTGTAAACAATTTGCAAAGTCACTCAACTAAGAAAATGAGGTCAAGATCTTACTTCCCCAACCTAAAGTCGCAGGCAAAACAATAGTGGTAAATTGGAATATATATGTTTTAAGTAAATTCTACTATCATTGTTATATTCAAGACAGGTACTTGTTCATTTCATGTATGTATAAAAATGACATTGAAGACAACAACATCTTCCACTTAGACTGTGACCATAAACCAATTAAGAAATAATTGTTACTTTTCCTTATGTTAAATTTATTTGAACTCTACACTTGCAATTTTATTGGTTTTTTTTTAGTTTCCTGGTGGCTTGTGTGGAAATGATTTCAATGAAATTCTTTTTCTGTGAAATATTAGAATTTTTGTGCAAATTTTGAACTTAATTTTAAAAAATCATAAACAATATTAAATTTAAACAATAAACTTTGTTTTGTGGGTTTACAATTACCTAGGTATATAGAAAATAATCACACTAAAAAATTATTTTTGTGTAAAAATCCTGTTTTCTCTAAAACTAATCTTACAAATGATCAAAATTTTTCAAAATTATCAAGAGAAACCGTTAACATTTTACAGTTTAATGGTGTAAATTATATAATTTCTGAATGTAGACAATGTTTTAAAAAATGATTTATATAAAGTGTAAAGCAAAAGGACCGGGCCCACAAAAAAAGAAAATTGTGCAATGATTCTGAAATGGGACAACTTATTGTTAAATAATTAAACTTAATCTTAATTTTTCATTACAGGTTTTAATCACGATTTCCAATCATACTGGCATTACAAAATAAACCAACAAAAAAAAATTTGCATAAATTTAAACATGTACGCCAAGGAAGACCACCATAATGTTTTTTCCAGCTGATAAATTACATTAAGATCAACATTCAGTATCAGTAAAGTGATGGTCTACATTGGGAATATGCTTATTTTAGACAAAAACAGAAGCAAAATCAGTCAAATATTAGAATTTTTCTGAGAGAATTAACGATTTTGTGGTTGAATGTGACATGAAAAATGCAATAATATGTAAACTTTGTTTAATAAGTTCATTTTTACTTTTTTTCACATTGAATAATGGGTCCAACACGGAGGGTCTTATTGTACCTTGTACTTTAACTATAATGTTTGTGTATGGCACATATCTGTACATCTGTTGATTTTAACAATACTGATATTTCAAACTGATTAATGACGCTTTGAAGTTTTTACAAAATATGTTATTTATCAAAACGAAACTTGACAACACTTCTAATAATGAATGAAAATGTAATTTTTGCTTATTTTTCAAACAAGATAATTTTATCTGCAAAATATGAAATTGAGTCAATAGTTAATGTACAGTTATCATTTTATATCTGGCAAGTGTAATTAGCTCACAAAACAATCATTCCTGTATCATTAAATATCTGGCCAGTGTATTGAGTTCACAAAACAAATATTTCTGTATCATTAAATATCAGGCCTGTGTATTGAGCTCACAAAACAATAATTTCTGTATCAATAAATATCTGGCCAGTGTATTTAGCTCATACAACAATAATTTCTGTGTCATTAAATATCTGGCCTGTGTATTGAGTTCACAAAACAATAATTTCTGTATCAATAAATATCTGGTCAGTGTATTTAGCTCATAAAACAATCATTCCTGTATCATTAAATATCTGGCCAGTGTATTAAGTTCACAAAACAATTATTTCTGTATCATTAAATATCTGACCTGTGTATTGAGCTCAAAAAACAATACAGAATATCTGGCCAGTGTAGTGAGCTCACAAAACAATCATTTCTGTATCATTAAATATCTGGCCAGTGTATTAAGTTCACAAAACAATTATTTCTGTATCATTAAATATCTGGCCTGTGTATTGAGCTCACAAAACAATTATTTCTCTATCATTAAATATCTGGCCAGTGTATTGAGCTCACAAAACAATCATTTCTGTATCAATAAATATCTGGCCAATGCATTTAGCTCATACAAAAATCATTTCTGTATCATTAAATATCTGGCCAGTGTAGTGAGCTCACAAAACAATCATTTCTGTATCTTTAAATATCTGGCCAGTATAGTTAGCTCACAAAACAATCATTTCTGTATAATTAAATATCTGGCCATTGTAGTTAGCTCACACAACAATCATTTCTGTATCTCTTAAATATTTCAATGATTTTAATTACATAATAACAAAATTTTAACCTTGTTCTAATGTCATAAATATTTACAAAATCTCATTTTTTGTAAGCAAATGACAATATTAAATTTTGCTTAAAAATAATTCAGTTGAATTAATTTCCTTACTGCTTATGTCCAAGGTAACAACATTTACCTCCCCTTTCTCATATTTACTTGATATAGAATGAGTTATTCATCATATTATATAAAATACTGGAAATAAGAGAAACTTCCAAAATGGGTCTGTCAGAACTTGACTGAAATGAATATACTAATATGAAAATGTGTAATCCAGCATAAAAAAAGAATTTGAAATTCATGGTCAATAATAAAATAAGGTTCAATAAATTTGACAGATTGTATTTGGGTGATATACCCATCAACCTTTAATGAACAAAAATGAATAAGCATTCAAGATTGCTAAATATAATTTGCCTTGCAGGACTTGGTGAATTATTTCATACAAACCCCAACCATTTCAATAACAGAGATATCATGTAAAATTTTACGAAGATAAGTTAACTTTATACAATTATAGTCTTTTGTGGAGGTCAATATGAGTTTTTATTGACCTAAGAAATTAATATTGACCGAAGCCGTAG
>JARWCS010328512.1:0-12325 GCA_034783895.1 Geukensia demissa | reverse complement strand
GGGGAATTCTTGTTTCTGATTGGCTGATACATTAGAAAATCTTCTCCTCTGAAACGGTTTGGCCAAATGGATTATATTTGATATGGGGTATCTGTGGAAGTATCTTTATAAAGTTTCCTAATTTTGTCCTGATATGAAACTAAACATGACCGCCAAGGATAATTCTTGTTTTTGATTGGCTGAAACTGCTTGGTGAATTTGATTAATATTTGATGTATAGCATCCATGGAAAGTCCTTTACAAAGTTTCCCCATTTCATCCCAATCAGACAAAAACAAAGCCGCCAGAAAATCTTGTTTCTAATTGGCTGATTCATTAAAAAATCTTCTAATCTGAAATTTCTTTGCCAAATGGCAGGTGAGCGATACAGGCTCAGCCTCCTGAGCCTCTAGTTTACAATGTTAACATTCTTTTTATTGCTATAAAACCTAACAATGCAACCATACATAGTCCCAAGCTGCAATGGTTATTTGCAAAAACACAACCACTTGAATTTCGCATATAAACACATAAAATTTTTAATATGAATATAAATACACATCAAGAAAAACAAGTTTTGTGATCTTTGACCTTTATGTGCAAAAAAAGTTTAGCTACCACATTTCATAAACTTGAAGCTCATTTATTTAGTAAAGGGGAATCAATGTGCTTTGACACTAAAATATATACAATGCAGTTGAATGTAAATATTTTGACTGGAATATATCTATAGATATTTAACTTGTAATTTAACTTATTATTTTTATCAATGGAAACCTCCAAATCTAAAATAAAGACTGCTTACACAGAAATTTAGCCGAAGTCTGATATCACTTAAACTTCCATTTTCCCAGAGTTAGGCCACAATTCGGACAAGGGAATAAACATGATGAATTTTGCTTTATATTAGAATTGAATAGTAATTTCCATTATTTAAAGCAACCTTTATCATCTCCTTTTCATATATGGATTTTATGTTGGCAACTTAATCAAACCAGAGGCTCCCGGGAGCCTGAATCGTCCAACTTGATTTCCCATAGTGTCCTATATACATTGTAAAACAAAGTTTTTTGTGTGGTAGAAATCTAGTACAGTCATCTTTGATAATGAATCAGCACTTGTAAGGAACAATTGCACCATGTTTGGTTTCAATCCATGAGGCGGTTCTCTATTAGTTTTATATACAATAAGGTCCAATGTTAGACTAAGTCCCCTGCTGACAACCATAGTGAATGACGGATTTGCACCAAAGTAACAACACTTGGTCAGCAACTTGTAAGGAATAATCACAACATGTTTGGTTTCAATCCATCATGTGGTTCTCTAGAAGAAGATTTTTGTGTGAATATCGTATAAGGTCCCAATGATAGTAACGTTAAATTAAGTCCCCCTTGCTGGCCGCCAATACAAAAATAGAAGAGATATCGAAAAATTCTTTAAAGATTTTCTCATCTAACAATTGAAACCAAATTATCCTCTGATGAACACCGTTTGAAATATATTCAGAATGCCATGTGCGACCAACCAATATGGCTGCCACAGCCGAACCTCGTCGATTATGGCATACTTCACTAAATATCTTCTTGTCGAAAACTGCTCAGTTGAAACAAAACTTTAGTAAAACGGCCCTTAGGGTGGTACCATTTTGTCTGAAACGATTCAACTAATTGCAGCCAAATTCTTAATCACTGTAGTCCTAGAAGCGTCTGGTTATGTGTCTCGTGTTGCTCAATCTCTCAATGTATGGTATTTTTGTGAGACAGTATTGATTGTCCTTCTGTCAAACCAGACTCAAGCTAGCAGCCACTCTCTAGCAGCCAATTCGCTAGCAGCCACTTTCTTTTAATCAGCACTTATCTGTTCTTTAACCTATGTGTTTGTATGTCCCTTTGAGTAACTTTGAATCCTTTTTTTTTAAATCTGTAAACTGTTCGTACACTTGAAAAAGAAGGCTCAAAACTTTTCGAGTGGTCAGATGTAATGTTGTCTCGATAAACGAAAGTCAAGTTAAACTACAGATACTTTTCAGCAGAAACATACAAATTCACGTAAAACACACCAGAATCTCCAAAAGATAAGGAACAACTATAGACCCCAATATATTTTTCAACTACTTGATTTGTCCATTATCGATTAATGTACATTTCAGTTCCTTTAAATAATGGATTTTGCCGTCTAGTAACTTTATTTGCCAACCAAATTTGTTCATTTTTGGTCACAACAAAGATAATGATGAGACGTCCCTTATTCCACTTGAGCTTTTGTAAAAGATTAACTTGCTTTTGAGAAATTTGATTTAATAATTTTTCCCATTATAACTCAATGTGAAGTTAACCTGGAGAGGTCCATTCTAAGATAGGATTAAGATACCTAATCAAGCTAATCAAGCATAAAATCCATTAGCACGTCTTTCGTTACTTGACCATTCTAATGAACACATCTTCAAAATATCAGTATTTTACACTGAATATCAAAATATGTTCTACAATCAACTATTTAATGCATAAGCAATTGAATTTAAAGTATTTTTATAGGTTACAATCCAATAATTAGGCATTGCTTAGGATAGTTGCATTCTAGTGGACCGTATGTACGAGTGCACCTTTTTGACTGTCATAAAATGACTTCCCTAAAAATGGTTTAACCCTCAGCTTAATTTTTTCGGCGTTAGTTTAAAAATCACGTTTTTTTATGAGGGGCAAAAAAATGGAAAACCAGAATAAACATTTGAAGTTCTAGGTACTGACGTACGATGATTTGGAATGCACAACCAACTTTTCTAATGTTATGCTTTACAAATAAACTCGTCAGCTTCATTTTCCCATTATTTAAAGGAACTGAAATGGACTTTAAGGAGGAGAGATACTGTCGTGAATACTACAAAATTTTCTATCATACCATAGTAAAAATTTTGAGATGGAATATTATAAAAAATCATATCATTTCTTGCAACACCAAATCTGAGCTAATGGTTATGTAGGAATATTTGGTCATGTTTTGTTAGAGCCTGATGTTAAGAAAATTGGCAATTATAAGTTTCAAAAGTCATTTTTCTGTTCAAGATGTTAGTAACATGATATGACCGAATACAAAATTGCACTCAAGTACTTTCCAATGGCAATACCCTGATATCGATATAACATTTTAATATTCAATCTATACAATGATAACAGGAATTAGTATTTTAATATTCCCTGATTTTCAAAATATATCACCATTTAATTATCAACTTTAAAAATACATGTAATAAAAATATACCTTAAATAGTTTCATAATTAGTACATCTATTTGCAGTCACATGACTAGAACCATCTTAGAACATTTAGTGATTTGGCAAGATCTATACTTTGGCTTAAATGTTAATGAGGGCCATTCATTTAAACAAGTACTTATTTATATAAAGTATCAGAGCAAAGAAAAATCAAGAATGTTAAATCCTTATTAATACTGACTTGTTTCATGATTATATCTAATACGGAAGACAAACTGCACTATCTTTGCTTTTAGAGATAAAAATATCTTGATCAATCATTTGATATAAAGTTTTTTCTACACCTTATTGTCTATTAGATATTACTTTATAAATACATCTAAAAGTTTCAAGTATACAAACAGTTCTATCAAAGTACAAATGTGCGTATGAAAATGCAAAAATCAACTTTAACAGGTCTATGACACAAAGTGACATCAAATAATCTGAGACATAACATGGCTAGGAATCAAAGAAATCATCTGTTTGTGATGTAATTTGTTGAGCACGAGTAGGTTTACGGTTATAGGCTTTGTCAAAACTATCCACAGTTGATGCACTGGGCGGACGTTTATTAGTAGTCTTTGTTGGACTATGTCGTCCATTGTAGACCCTATCACCAGGTTCCGATTTATCTTCATTGTTCTTATCGTCATTCAGCCATGAATCCGCTAAAAATAAAAAAATACCATAATTAGTGAACAAATTATTGTACAGTGAATTGTTAAAAAGAAAGGATATGGAATAATTGCTGAAAAGACAGCATGCCATTCTTTCAACATTTTTAAAATTACAATGTGCTTCTCTGGATTAACTTTCAACATGTAGGATAAGGGCCAAAACATTCAAAGTCAAAATCATAAAGTTAATTAAGATAGATGAATACATAATTTCATCTAAAATTCCTGATTTTTGTTATTATAACAAGCCATTTTGAATTAATGTTTAGTATTATAAAAAACAAAACAAATGTAGTTAACAACAGCAGACCACCAACATATATATAAAGCTGATTATTGATTAATCAGATGAAAAATAAAAATTCTCAACCCCTGCAAAATTGCCCTTTTTTAACTGTTTGACCCATTTAAAAAATCTGTAAATACTACAAACTAGAGGCTCAGAAGGCTGAGCCTGTATAGTTCATGACATTTGGCCAATTAAAAAACAAACATTAAATGACCAAATGTATCCAATTTTATAAAGGATCTTGCATAGATGCTTCCTGTCAAATATTGTTCCATTTGGTCAAGTAGTTTCAGAGGAAATTTTTTTTTAATGTTTCAGCCACTTAGAAACAACTATTGTTCATGGCCGCCATGATTTTCATTGGATCAGAACAAAATGAAAATACTGTATAAAGGACCTTCCTTAGATGCTTCACATCAAATATTAATCCATTTGGCAAAGCGGTTTCAGAGGAAAAGATTTTTTATGTTTCAGCCAATCAGAAACAAGAACTGTTCATGGTGGCCATGTTTTTTGTCTGATAATATGAGCAAACTTTGAAAAGTACCTTTCATAGATGATCCTATAACATTTGGTTCCATTTGGCCTAGCTGTTTCAAAGGAGATGATTTTTTATGTTTAAGCCAATCAGAAACAAAATCATCTGTGGCAGCCATGTTTTTCACGGATTGGGAAGAAATGAGCAATCTTTATAAAAGATCTTATATAGATGCTTCCTGTCAAGTTTGATTCAATTTAGACCAGCGGTTTCAGAGGAGTTGATTAAAAAGTAAAAGTTTACGGACCAATGATGGACGCCAAGTGATTAAAAAAGCTCACATGGCCTTTGACCAGGTGAGCTTAAAAAGCTTGGAGACACTTTTGTTGCATTTTTCATAACAAAACAATGGGAAAAATCTTAGTCAACTTCTGGAAGACTAGTTCTACATGTCTTTTTCAAGCATTCAACCTGATTACCATGAATCAGTTACAGCAATGAATCCTTGCCTATTATTTACTACAAGTTGGAAAGAAGCTGAGAATGAAATGCTTTTGTAAAAAAGATTTGTTGATGGTCTTTAGTTTTTGTCCAGTATACATGAAAATACACACTGACACACTTTATGAAAGTGGTTAAAACTGTGAAAAATTAAATATCATACTAAGTGTATGTGTTAAAACATTCATACAATGTGAATAACAAAGCTGAATGGACAAATTATATTAAAATTCATGAAGTAAAGTGAGAGTGAAGATGTATACCATTACTTATTTTAATTAGTGATCAAACTCAAAATAAAAAATAATAATTCTTTTCACTGAATCAACTTACAGTTTAATATTAAAGTTCAAGGTACAGTCATTGGACATAATGAGTTCCCACAGCTAAATTTCTCTATATATTTCATATAAAACCACATTTATTCAAAAAATTATAACATAGCCATTTTTTCCCTATTTTTTAATTTTTAAATTTTCATTTTAATGAACAGAGAATTTCTAACATTTTAATTGTTTATTTGGATTTAAGAATTCACAAGTTAAAAAGAAAATTAATTTTTGACGTCACTTTTCCCTATATATTCAAGTAAAATTTTGATGTCAAAATTAATATTTCTGTTTAACTCATTAATTCTTGCAAACGGACAGTTTAAAAATGTATCAGAATAAACAGTAATTCTGTTAGAAAATCTTTGTTATAACAGTGAAAATTTTATGAAAATCGGAAAAGAAATGACTTCTTAGTAATTTTTTTTTTAAATGTGGTTTTATATGAGATATAAAGGGAAATTTTGCAGTGTGAACTCATCTATGTCCAATGACTGTATTTACCTGTTCATAAATTAACAGTTCATACGATTTGAAGGTTGAGACAGGAATTATCATCACTATCTCAGCAAAACATAAAGGACTAACTGTGAACATATGATCCCCAGAAAGTTGAAACATCCATTATTTTGTTCATTGACAATGTCTGATTTCAGACAAAACCATGGCTTCTGGAAAGTATTATGAAAAGTTTCCAAAGAAATCATTGCTAAAATGTGCATCATTTTCTGTCGTAGACAAATAGTTATAAATTTCATTTTTGGTTTTTCTGAAACAATACTCTTAATAACTTGTGGCAGTCGTGGAAAGCAAATAGTTTTCAATAAAGTAAAAGTCAGGTTTTCTTCTTTCTTCAATCTTAGGTTGCCATGACTTACTTACCAAAAAGGGGAACATCTCTTACAAAATCTTAAGTTTTAACCAAACTCAGACTTCCGAAATAATTTTTAATTAATACAATAGGTATTCTTCTGCAATATTTACATCATTACTATATGAGTTTTTTATCTAACAAATATAACATTATATTTGCAGCAACACTCAAGAATATTAGCAAAAATGGAAAGTTTCTTAAAATTTGCATATACTCATAAAATTAAAGATTTTGAAAGTTCCAATTTTAATTTTATGTCAAATTCTAACCATTGGTTAAATTTATTTAACAATTTTCAAAAGAATTTAACATATTTTGCAAAAATATTCAATTCTCTTGTTTAAGGAAAACTTCATTTGGCTGCTGGAAAAAATCCGAGCATAGAAACTTGATGAGACTTTGGGATTATATTCAAATCTTAATTTTATTTAAATTATATGCTCAGATTTTTCCCCAGACAAATTTTAAGGGTTTTAGGGCTGTTTGACCTTTCATGACCTCTTTCCATATATGGTAGTAATCCTGACTGTTTATCATAATCTGCATTATGTATTTCTGGATACACCGTTTTAATTTTGTGTGCCTCACCCAAACATTTGGCATAAGGTTTATTAGATGAAAGACACTTCGGTCTAGATTTTTATAATCTTACAAATATTACATTGTAAATTTTCTGTTTCTTTTGATTCGTGCAATTTCGTTTCCTTCTTCTGTTTTCGGAACCTGAATAAATATATATTACAAATTAAGCAAAAGTAAAGTTAATTTTCAATAAATAAGCAGAATTATATATGTGGTATCGCGTAAAACAAATAAAAAAGGATTAGTTTGAAAAAGATTACAAAATGTCACTGGACTAAACATGGATACATAAACAACAAAATTATCAAATCAAATGCTAAACAGCAGAAACTACAAAATATGAAAATGAAAAGATATAGTGTAAATGTCAGAGAGACTTCACTCCAACCACGAGAAAAACGTAGGAATTTACAAATCTAGAGGTCTCCACGAGGCCTTCAACAAGCCACTCCTTGTGTAAAGCTCTAAATTGCCCCAAATAAAAATCGTGTGTGCGTATAATAATACATGTACTACTCTTTCCTTAATATTATCAAAAATGTACATTTAACAGAACACTAAACACAAAGACAAACCTTTGACCACAACTCCTGATTTGGGACAGGCACATGAGACATGTAATGGGGTTATTGGCCATTATACGTGTTGACTGTTTTCAACCTATCGGTAATATCACTGGCTGATACACAATGAACGATTGATCCTCAGTTTAAAGGCACATTTGTGTCCCAAGAGGTCTCAAGATATTGAGGTTCCTTAGCTATGTAATTTTGCTATGCAATATGAAAATATGCATGGCTTGAAATGTATATTTTATTTGGCCCATGAATGTAACTTGAAATTCATAAAGTTTGACTGATCTTCCTATTTTTAGCTTCAAGCGTGTCTGATGAAGGGAAACCCAGAAAGGTGCTTAATGCGGCTTTTCAATATTTGTTATAAACGTATGTAAGATGTAGTTCGTATATTTCTGCCTATATTCTTTCAGGTCTAAATAATAAAGTAAATATAAAAATAGGAGATGTGGCATGATTGTCCATGAGACAGCCACCCACTAAATGACAGTAGAATCTAAACACTTTTTGGCTGAGTTGGAATAAGTTACCTGTGAAGCAGTACCAGTCCAGCAATAACTAGAGTACATAATACAATTGCAGTTACAGAACCCGCAACTACAGATGCTGTGTCGGTAGGGTTGTCGCTATCTTGTTTTTCTTTTATGATAAACTGTTCCAATTTAAAATTTAAAAAATATATTAATTAAAAGTATTTTGTAAATAAATAATATAATAATGTTCTAAAGTAGCCACGGTGCTTTAACCAATGTTTCTACAAAAGCAACAATTATTTGTAAACGAAAGATCGACGTTCTAATTAAGTAAATTTACAGTTTAAAATTTATGTGACCCGATTTTCATAACCAGGGATAAACTTCTAATTTGTATGTTTTTGTAAGAGTTGTCTTCCATGTTCGAAGATGTCTCAATATAGCTGTATCGTGAGAAAAACTTATTTGTTGCTTTTTTCGAAAAATCTACAATAATTACCGAGGGAGAATAATTAGTCTGAACCCGTAATCAAATAAAGAAAATGATTGATTTCTTGCAATATTTTTTAAAAATAGAAACCTTAATTTCACCATTACAGCTATATTGATTTACCGTCCTGATGGGAGACAACTCTTATAAATCCAACGATACAAAAAGATCTAATTATGGCTGGCATATTACATGAATTAACAGATTAACAGCTTAGCGTATACTGCCATAAATCTCTCTCCGCTTTTGTAACTTCACAAAGATAAAATGGTTAGAAAAGGTAAACATCAGGAATTGGTCTACTCTCAGGAAGTAATCAAGTCGAAACTTTTTGCAAATATTTTTAAAGCAGAAAATATCTAACGTCTAAAAAAAAAAGATAAATTAGAAAAGGAATCGAAAGGAAACCGGAGGGTTATACAGAAGGGGGAAAGTTTATACACACGACAATATTGTGAAGAGGAACAAGACGGTATTGATTGATTGATTAAATGTTGCTTAACGTCCAGATGCAAATATTTCATGCATATTCAGGACGAGACCATATTATGAATGAGGATGAATGAATCCTGATTTGTACTAGACCGACACACTGAGCCGGATTTTTATCGGGCTAGCTCAAGAAAGCAACAGTCCACAGGAAGACATGTCGCTTTATCCAGACACATTATTCTGACTCTGGGTCGACAAGTCTTTGCCCTTACACCTTAATGCTGTGTGCTTAGCGGAGAAGAGCCAAATACCAATTTTAATTTCTTTGGTTTGACCAGCAGGGGATTGAACCCCACGACCTTCCACATTCGAGGCGAGCACGCACGCACGCTAACAATTACACCACCGAGGCGGTTGACAAGAAGGTATAAAATGTTGCCACAGCCTATACAATAAAAACAACATATACATACGTATAAAGAGAATCCATAAAATCCGATTGATTTTCTTCTCTTTTTATATTTATCTGGTATATCCAGCATTTCCTGCTAATTTTTTTTAGATCTAACTTACTTTACTTTCGTATAATTATATTTTTCTGGGCCTCCGGACGGGAACTATACTTTCCCCATTTTATTTAGTGAAAGCATTTCGACTTTAAAAAATTGTATGTCAAATTTATGAAATTGGAGCACTTTTTCAAATTTTATACACTTTCAAAACAAAAATGTGCCACCCCCGCCCGGCTCTTAAGTGGAATTTAAAACAACTATTTGTTTTTGTAGTCTTACTTACAGTTGTTTATATTATACATGGGTATGATTGTCATCTTATCGTTAGATAAAACTTACTTTATCACATACACCAGTTTTGGCGTCACAAGTTCTGTTTACACAGTTAGAACTGCAGTTTAGTAGACAGTTTTCACCATAAAACGTTTCTTCGCATTCTGTAAACCAAACCGTTTTTATCATTTGAACAAATTATGTCTTAAATTATAGCAAAATTAAAGTCATATTACAAGGTAATAATATCATAACAAAAGGGCTAAACCATGCACAAAACAATAACCATTAGTTTAATTCTTTCTTACCTCTGCGTTCGTTGACATACCTTATATCACACACCATGGACAAGGCAATCAGGATTTTTCTGGTTGTTCTGAGATTTTTTCTATCTCACCAATTTCACTGGATGAGATAACAACGGGCAGTTAAGTTGTCGCTGATACATTTTTTGCGGGAAGGGGGGGGGGGGGTAAAAATCGCATCTTGATGGCACCAAGTGTGCTTGTAAATATTTTAAAACTAAACGAAACGGATATATACCAACTAGACTAAACAGGGATTGAACCTTTGTGTAACGCAATGAAGTGACCTCTTCATTTTGAACCTTCCAAATCGCTTTCACTCTATGTATTTCCTTTTTATGTTGATACAGGCAGTATTTGTCAAATATAGTTACGAAATAGTTTCATAGTAAATCTCCAAAATATCCAAGTACCCCAGTAATCAGGAGTGTTTGTATAGAGAGTTGAAATATTGATATTATTGTACACCGTACTGAAAATAAAATCAATATTTACACAGCTGCAGACATGATGAAAAGATATTCTAAGATTTTAATTTATACGCCTTTTAACTAAGTTTTCCATATAATGATAGGTGAGATATCCATTTTCTAATTAAACCTCAGCAACTGGAAACTATCTTACTAAATTTAATGAAGATTTTTGCATAGCTCTATCATAAGTAAGACACAAATTGGTGTTTGGTATACAGTTATTTAATGGCATTGTGGGAAATAGCCATTCTATTGTTCCTAAAGTTTGACTATTTCCCGACGCTCAGCGGTTGGAAATAGTCAAAGTCGAAGGAAAAATAAAATGGATATTTCCCAAAACCACACTGAATAACTGTTTTATTATTCCGAAAAACAACTAAGGAAAAAATTCGATTTTTTTTATATGTAGACGTCAATGCGCACTATAGTTTACTCGGTCTCTTTCGTTGTGTGTTGGAGATTCGAATGTCTTTCGTGACGTCAATAGTAAATAGTCACCGGAACTATTATCTGGTTAATAGTCTTTGAAACTATTTACTGGCAAATTCAAATCAATGAAAAAATAATAATTTTATCTTTATAATATTAAGTATAAAGAACATATACTGGGGTATTATAAAATGCAAATTTAGCTATTCAAAGAGTAACCTCTCAATAGTAGCAGGAGAAGAGAACTAAAACATAGGAAAGCCGAGGTGCAAACATTGCAGAATGAAGTACTCATATCCAAAGAAACTGAAATAGTCAAACAAACCCAGAAAGTAGGACATCTACCATGTGTCATAGAAGGAATGAAGCCTTCACAATTTTTGACAGTTAAATTCAAATTATTACTGAAGAATTCTGCAAACTAATATGTGTTAAAATTCATTTTCGACAATTCTGACAACTTGGCTGGTGAATTCCCTCTGGGGAACCTTTAAACTTGATGAAAAGTACTTGCATTAATAAGGTTGATTCAAATCAGGTAAATTATTAATTACTTGTATTACACGTGTTCTCTTGCCATCCAGTTGCGCATCCTTTCGGGCAAGTCCCATTCACATGGTCACATGACAATCCACCAAAACAGTTCCTGCATGATAGTCCACATTGTGGTCCATAGGAAAAGGGTTCACATGCTAAAGTTGTATAAACGCATTATCTATGTGTATAAAATATATATTTTCCTCAAGTATACTTTTCGTAAAACAATGGAACCCATTTGAAGTTAAAATTCTTTGAGAATGGAATTAGCAGCACTGGATGAAATTGCTTCTTCATAACTAATATCTGACCACAATCTTGAAATAGAACGTAGCAGATACGAAAGATTCCCAGGGAATTGCGCTTATGCAACTTTTGCAATCAAAACAAAATTGACACAATTCATTTCCTTTTACAATGTTATCAAAATAATATTAACAGGGACACCCTTCTTTCGGGATTTAACCTTGACAGACAAATTTCTGATCCACAAAAGTTGACAAAAAATTCTGTGCGCTCATTTATTAAACAGTCGATGGAACCGAATTCGGGAGAATCATAGGTTTTATTTTTGCATATATTTGTGCATGTATGTTCTCTTTTATTTTACTGTATTTTGTTAAATGCATACACTGTTTTATGTCAATCCTGTATTGAATTTTGATTTATATGGCAAAAATAAATTTCAAAATACAAATGATTTATTTACTACAGAAACAGAAAGATCTGCTTCTTACTTAGACTTACACCTAGAAATTGACAGTAAGGGCGGGTTAAGAACAAAACATTACGACAAGAGAGATGACTTTGATTTTCCGATTGTAAACTTTCCGTTCATGTCCAGCAACATTCCAGCCGCACCTG
>JARWCS010328501.1:0-12326 GCA_034783895.1 Geukensia demissa | reverse complement strand
CGTGTTACTCAGTAGTCAAAGCCGGGGTATAGTCACAATCGATGTTGGTCACAATCGGTATAGGAACGGATTTGTATATCACCTGCCAACAAGTTTAATAAATACTGATTTATAAGGAAAAGATTGTCTCGGTGATAAAACCATTAGGGCTATACATTTTACAAAAAGGAATCCGAAGATACCAAAGCAGCAGACGGAATTCGTTAAGACGAAAGACAGACAGGACCATGGCCAACAAAATGAAACGAAAGACAAATATAGAACACACAACACTACACTAATAAACTTAGGCTGGAGTAACACGCATCCTAAAAAACCAGAGTGAGTTAAGGTGCTCCGGAAGGGTAAGAAATTCCTATTTCACTAGTGGCACCCGTCGTGTTACTCAGTAGACAAAGCCGGTGTATAGTCACAATCGATATTAGTCACAACCAGTATAGGAACGGATTTGTAGTTTAACATACCAACTCTAGAAATTATCAATGTTAGAATCTGAATGTATCATATTGTTTATGTTTAAAGGGTACATAATATCATAAATGTTACACAAATGTTGGTTTTAGACAGAGGTTCCATGACATCAGAATTTCGAAAATGTGCATACAGAACATAAACTTGAGTACATGGTTCTTTAAAGAGACTACGTTTTATCCAAAATGAATCCACGCTGTCATCGGGATAATGATCATCACCAAAATAACACTAAACGATAATGCAGCACCGCCATTACCTACGAATAGAATAACAAAATATTCAAAATGATTCCTCTACCAGTATATATCAAATCAATGTTTTTACAATGATGAAAATTCAATGTTTCACAATAGCGTCTCACACTTTTCTGTTGTCAAACCCATAAAATGTTTCCTAATCACACACCGTCTTTCAATATCTTTTCTTTTTATAATTTGAAAAGGAGTTTGCTCTTTTAATTGTTGTTAGGTGGTAGTGAAATGTTTCTGTGTTTGTGGTGAACACGCTTTTATTGCCGTTTATGTAATATGTGTAGAAAAAAGCCTTTTCAACTTTTTCTGTTCAGTTAGATTTTTTACTTCATATCATTACTACAAAGAACTGCTGGAAAGAAACTGTGCGCGTTTATTTTGGCGTATAAGTATTAATATCAACATTGTCTGCTGATTTCAATTTTATAACAAGAGGCTCAGATTGATTAGCTTTTGTCGCTCACCTGATAATGGACTAAACAGACACAAACACTAAATGGCCAGAAAACCGCATTGTAAGCAGATGAGTTTATAATAGATTTTGAATAGTTGTACTTAAACTATAGAAATCCGTTGTATTCAATGTCAAGGATAATTTATTACTGAGACGTCTCTCTGGCTTTTATTTCACATATTTTCACTTTTATTGTTTTGTATTCTGTAATATCAAAAAGGTCACTCCAAAGGGTAAGTCCACAGTTAAAATATTTTATTTGATCCATTTACTCTTAATGTTTCTGCCATATAGGCCTTCTACAATGTAACACAGTCTTTTTTTAGATGCTTTTGTTCTATTTGGTTTCTGTACATGGAATAAAAGCAATTGAAAATATTTGCACAATGTAATAAATTTTAAATAATATAATTATCTAAACAACGAAAATTTCTGTTAGCAAACACAATATCATAAAAAGGCTTTGTCATGGGGACGATTTAAAATACTCACAATTTCCACTGCCATCTACACCGTTGCTGCACACACATTTGTAAGTGTTATTTACCATCTTACACTCCGCATTCTCTACACACTGATCCTTGTGACCATTTTCTTCACAAACCTCATAATGACCATTTCCTTTGTAATGAAAATAATCAAACTAGTCATTGATAACATACTGAATATATCGGAAGGGTGATGTTTTGTCATTGGGCGGTTTTGAATATATTGTTTAAATTGAAATTGAAACGCAGAGGCGTTTCTGTCCAAACCTTAAATGGGACCTTACCAGTAGAAAACTGTGTTTAACGTCTCCTACACTAATGTGTGTATATACAGCCAATGGAACCTGAAGCTATCACGATTCTTCTTTCAACAAATGAGCGCCAGGGTGGCGTGGTAGGTCTGCTTTGAATTTACGTGTAAGTAGTTTCCAGTTTTACTGTGGGTAAGTTCATTTGGTTTTAAGATTGTGTTAGGCCCGTATTATTCATTGCTTTTCAAATCTTTCCCCCATTCAATTGTGTTAATAATTACTTACTTTTATAACAGACATTATCACTTTTTGGATAAGACATACTGTTACACAAACACTTTTTGGTCCCGGAATCATATATACACTCAGAATTAGGATCAGCACATGGTTTGTCAGACTGTGTTATACATGAGGAATTCAGTGCAACCTCTGTAAATAAAAGTAATTTTTAGTAGATATTTTGATATATTCAGTAACTTTTGGTGAAAATGTTGAAACAAGATTCGTAAGAATTAAATGAGTTTCTATCATTTGAATTTAATATCTCTGGATGAACACTGTTCTTAGGTGAACTATTCTCATCCACCATATCATCGAATTAGCACTGGAATTAATCATTTCTACGATTTGATAAAGAATGAAAAGCCATATTATATCTATAAAAAAGTAAAGATTCATTTCCCTTTGCCAAAAAGATATTTTGCTGATTTTGGTTCATACGTTTTGAATATTTTTGATTGCTATGCTCCCAATATGAAACCAACAATGAAATAGTATCTTCGATTTCCTTTTATTTAATAGTAATATAACAAGGAAACTCTAAAAGCGTTCTTAAAACAAGCAACCAGTGGTACGAAATACACACTTGTGAATATCAAAACAGATAAAATGCTTTAATATTTAATGCTCAACAAAAAAGGAGATTAATTGATTGATTGTTCTTTAACGTTCAGTGGCAAATATTTCATACATATTCAGGGCAAGAACATGTTATCAAACAATGAATCATAAAAATGGCTAGCTGGGGGTTAGGCCGGGGAATTTAATAGCCTCAGATGCCAAATTGGGACCGGGAAATTTAGCCTAAGTAACTGGTCACCTACGGACCTCTCATTACGAGCTGTCGCAAAGGGATCTTTAACGTGCTGAGGGCATGGCATTCCCCCAACATGGGGCAGGGCGGTAACGTTCCTGTCCGAGACGGGTTGAGAATGTATACATCCCGTCCAACCAGCGACGCTCCTTTAGCAGGGTTCTATCTGCAGGCGGGGAAACCGAACGGCCTTTTTCTATACCCCGGCTGCCCTCGGGGGTCATAAACAAGAACAACAAAATCTTTATAAAGAGATAAATACAAACGATACCCAAGGTTTTAACCGATTAGTTAAGTTGATGGCCAAATGAGAAATTAAACACATAAATCTTTTTTTATATATAATAATCATAAGAACGTAAGGATACATGACTAATTACTTACTTGTTTTACACGTTTTAGATGAGCTGTCAAAATATTGTCCTGATGGATCAGTACATTGGCATTTACTACTGTTACATTTCAGGGAATATAAGCAGGAATCATCACCAATAGTTGATGAACAGGCGCCATTAAATGTTCCCTCTAAAACAGCAGAAAATTAAATTTTTATTGCCGTTAACCCGGATTAAAGTTTAAGGATTCAATGACGAATGTTGCGCGCAAGACAGAGGATGTATGCCGGTCCTGAGCATTTGATTCTACCTCTGTTTTGTAAAGGAGTTCGTGGATTCCAACCCTTTGTTCCTTTTGTTTTCGTTTTATCTTTTGGTTCTTTTTAATTTGTTTTGTCTCTTTGAACTATGTATTTTTTATCTCTCATATGGATAGCCTCCACTGAACTTTTGTAACAAAGAATCACAGTTAAAACACTGTATAAGTTCTTCCGATCTTTTCATCGCCTTGGCCATTTATTAACAGTCTCATCATTGTATAAAAATAATTCTGAAAAATTTAATTATTATAGTAATGAATAATTCTGACTTTATTTTTTGAGCTTTACAAGTAATTGCTAACATGCAGTTTTTTAATACGGTTATTGGAATTCTGTAATTTATCGTTAAATTATAAAGTTAAGGTTTTTCAAAGCCTTATTCTATCATTCTATCTATCATATATTATTGTCAGCACCAGTAATACCACAAAAACGTGTTTACCTGGCCTGTAGAATAGGCCTGTAATTCTTATTACTTATTCCGGTTGAACTACCATTAAAGCAAAATTTTTAATCAAGTTCGAGTAAAAGGATTCCACGACAGGTGCCGCGTGCGGGATAGGGAATACATTTCCTTCCGGAGCACCTGATTCCACTCCTGTTTTGTAAAGGATTTCGTGGAGTCCAAGCTTTTGTTCTTTTTTGTTTAAATTTATTCTTTCAGCTTATTTCGAATTTGTCTTGTCTCTTTAGAAATATCAAAGAATTAAACAATTTAGGAAAAAAATTGTACTTAGCTGAGAATCTTTGAAATGAATAAATGTATTTTCAATTTTTTTTTTAAAATAATGCAAATAGCGCATAATTTCACATAATATGTAATAGATATGTTAATGTTATTTGATTATGACATGTTTTGTGTATGAGTATTTACATAAGATATTAAGTTTTAATTTGGTACTCATTTTGACTGAAGTATCTATATATTGTATTCTCTAAGCTGTACTGCTTTTGAAATAAAGATTATTTTTGGACTGTGCACTTTTAATCTCTTGCATATAACTTGTTAAACTTCCCACGTTATTGTACGTATATGTCTTTTGAATTGGAAATATTGCAAATTAACATACTTGGTGTACACACGTCGTTATTGCCAGTATCTTGGTAAAACATCGGGTCACATGTACATTTGTTATTTGTACAATTCGCATTGTTATCAACACACTGACCAACAATTCCATCTGTACAAGTAATTCCGGTAGCTATCTCTAAAATAAGCAAAGACGAATACTCGTTGATATCTTTTTATTTCATTTTTTTAATATTAAAAAATGCGTTCAAACCGTTGTATTTTTGTATAAAAAATTTAAATGATCGACGAATAAAATATTTCTCTTTTCCTTCAAATTATAAATTAAAAAATGTACATGCCACTTAACGAAAATGCGACAAAGAAGTAAAATAATAATCAAAGCAAATTCTTACTTTGAATGCAAGCATCAGTGTTATTTCGGAAATGTGTTGTCTTGCACAAACACTTATATGTACCAGACGTATCAGCCCGACATGCAGCGTTAACAGTTGAACATTGGTCAGCAATTCCTTCAACACAGGTTATATCCAAAGCCTTCTCTGAAAGTAGTTAATATTATTTTTTGGTACACAACATGCCACTGCGACAATCATAAACAAACGATTAGGGCCAAAACTAATGAATTGTGGTTGGTTTAATTTTGACCTTTTATAGAAGAAGTTTTGATGAAAAGTGACAGACATAGAGAAAATGAAGCTGGTTAAAAATCCGAACATCAGGACTCAGGATCAAACTCGTACAAGTAATTTAAATTTAAAGATCTTTTTTCTTTGTTTTGTTGTTTAAAGAAATTATGTACTGTTGAAATGAAAAATAATATAGTAGTTATATATAAAGGCTTAGTTGTTAACATTCAAAAATTTTTATTATGATTGGATGTTCAAACTTTACATGTATGTTAAATAAAACTGGCAATATATTTATACTAACGTGATTCACATTGATTGTTGTTGTTCTTGAAATATGTTTCTTTACAGGTGCATTTCTTTTGGCTGTCGACAGGATCTACATCGCAAGCGGCGTTTTCGTCTGCACATTCCGTTGTGTCTGTGCATACATCCAACAATGCTTTTTCTATAATATTGCAAAATCAAAATCAAAGTAATTAAAAGAAATTCGAAGATACCAAATCATGCTCTATATACTGTTAGAAATCCGCAACTGGTTAAAATTTCATTTTTAAAATAAACTGCCTATGAAACCCCTACAATGTTCATTGACAGAAAGACAATGTTTAAAGTGATTTTGGAAAATAGGGATTATCTGATTTTTAACTACCTTTTGCCTATTAAAAGAAGCCTACCAAGATACCTCCTTTTCATCAGCAAAGATAAAATCTGAAATGTATTCTTCCAACTTTTCAAAAATTTCACGCTTGTAGTTTTGTTTAACTCTGAAGTATTTTCAAATGGATACATGTAATATATCACAACCAACTTTCATATGAAAAAATCAATAGATCTATACGATTATATATTCCCATATCACTTTTAAAACATATGCCATCATGTCATGAGAAATGAAGATAACAATCTTAGTCAATAATACAAATTTACATTAGTCTATTTAACTGTTTACGCCTCTTTTGCATTGCATAATTCAAGGATTCAGGAAATTTGTGTTTAACTGACGTTATATTACTCATGAAAACTCATGTTTAACGATGTTGAAAGTTTTATGCACATTTATTATTGTAAACGAATGTGTTATCTAGACAATTATTATGCCCTAAAACAAAGAGTGTGGTAGGATTTACAATTTACAATGATCCTTTGGTATTTTCGAAATGTATTAATTCAGTCCAAAAAATAAATGAATATACAGGATATAATAAGCCAAACATGTAAAAGAGGTTAAAATATTTATGCAATGATTGTTGTATATTTGTTATTTTTGTATACCAACTTTGTTCACATTGGTTATTGCTGTTCACGAAATGTGTTAATTTACAACGACATTTCATTGTGCTGTCTGTAGTATCATTTCGACACTCGGCATTAACATCTATACACTGAATAGTTGATGTGCATGTCTCCATAAGGGCTTTCTCTGAAAAGAAAAACAAATTTATGTTCTCATTGGTATAATATCCCAATAAAAAACTATACCTGATATGAGAGTAAAGATAAAGCGTAAATATCAAGGATTCCGTGCCACACCCAACCAAACAGATATCACAAGTTAAAAACAAGAGGTAATCACAAGGCCTTCAAAAAGACTGAAAGCTAACCCCTTTGTGACGACCTCTAAATCATCATTGCTACAAAACTAGGTGTAAATGGTAAATGACAGGCCAAGTGTTTATAAATATAACAACGGGTGTAAAATAACAAAATTGGAACGAAGACAATTCAATGCCCACGAGTCCTGACTTGGCATTATATTTAATAAATTTATCAGTGACACTGAGTCATACTTAATAAATGAACTACACTTATCATAGTCTGTTTTGTAACATGCGAACGGGTGTTTCAACGGCGTTCCGATGAAAACCAACTACACACCGCTTCTCAACGATTAATTCCCGAATTCGAATGAAGCAGAACTCTCACAGAAAAAAGAGAGAAATCTGGGTCAATATTTCATTTTCATGGTCCGCTATATGAATGAGATAATTTTACAATTCTAAATTTTGTTTGTTTGGTGTTAAACGCCACTTATAATATTTTCTTAATATCGCTGTGGTTATCTTTACTGGTGGAGGGAGCCGGTGTATCCGGAGAGACCAACCGACCTTCAGTAGGTAACTGACAACATTTGACAAACATTTTCACTTGCGATCCAGTAAGAAGCAACATTTTTGTGTGGAACAAAGTCAGGCGCGAACTCGCGCCGTATAGGAGATATGCTACAGTGACTTGTACAGATGTTTAAAACAACTACCTAGACGACTCGGCCAGTCATAAACCCTTCTACATTTTGAGACAAACTATAACGATGCTCATCTGTCATTTTGGTATCTTTGAACTCGTTTTATTAAATATATTAATATGAATATGAAAGTATATTAGGTAAATGTCAGAGAGGCTGCACTCCAACTACGAGAAAAACATATAGGGAATTTACAAATTTAGAAGTCTCCACAATGCCTTCAACAATGGTAGAATACCATTCCTTGTGAAAGGCTCTTAATCACCCTTAAGAAAAAAATCGTGTATACGTAAAATCATAGTGCTCTTAGCAGAATATTATCTGGAAAGTGTTGGAACTATGTATTTCCTTCCGGAGAATCTCTATATCATACTTTTGACCGACAACTGCAATATTATTGGCTGCTTTATTCGCAGGAACAAACACATAGGTTTTATGTTTTATGAAGTTCTTTAATTTGGGGATATAATCTGAAAACAGCATGTGATGCACTTGTGTCTTTATGATTTGTTTCATAACGAATAACTTCTATTTTCATTATTTATTCATTTATTTGTGAAGACAAATATTACAGGATTTGGTTTCTTTTTGATCCATTTTTTGCAATATGTGTGTAGAGATTTTCGATAACATACGATCCTGTTAATTTTGGCCAGAAGGTGATATTTAGGGCCCTTTATGAGGAAACATTTACCTCTCGCACTTTGACCTTGTAAAGGTTTTCAGTAACAACATAACCGCAGGGTTCATACTTTATTTTTTACTAAAAAGATTTGAAGACACCAAATGGCAGAGAGAAATCGTTAAATCAGAAACCAGACAACACCGTGGCCAACAAAACAAAACAACAAAAGACGTAGTACGAACAACACTAAACTAACAACTAAAGCTAGAGTAACACGAACCCTACAAATACTAGGGTGAGTTAAAGTGCTTCGGAAGGGACTCAGCAACTCCGGCATCAATCGTTAAACAGTCATATATATCTTGACATATAGTGACATCCGTATAGTCTGGTGGGCTTTATTAAGAGAGGATATGGGGTTTCGATGTTCTCATAATAAGTTGGAATATGTTAAGTGACTTAAGGATGTCTAAATATTCTGGCCAGATCAATAAGGTCGATTCTTTTGTTAATAAAAAGTATCAGCCATCTACCTTTATGACAGTCGAATCTTAACTTCTACAGGTCGCAAGTGTGTTTATGTATAACTTACTTTGAACACAGTCGTTATTGCTATCTTCATAATGTGTAGTTTTACACAAGCATTTGGATACATTGTTTACATCAGCCAGGCAGTCAGCATTCGGTGTTTGGCATTGGTCAGTTACACCAGAGGTACAATCAGTATTCAGATTTATTTCTGAAAGCAAACGATATATTCCTGAAATTTGTCAGGCTTCACAAATCTATATATATATAAGCAGTACACTGATTTGCTTTACAACAATTGGATGTTTAAAATATATAACTAAATTTTTTTCGTTGATTGCGATTGCAGGTATTGACTGATAACTTAATCAATCAACAAAGTTTACAGTATAATAAAAATTCAAATATGAAGTATTATTGATTATATTTGGGCAATGATTGTCATATATATTTTTACATTTTTTTTTTTGTATACTAACTTTGTTCGCAGAGATTATTAATATTCTTGTAATGTGTTGTTGTACAGAAACATTTCATCGTACTGTCTGTACTATCATTTAGACACTCGGCATTAATATCTGCACACTGGTTAGTTGCTGTGCATATTTCCATTAGTGCTTTTTCTAAAATAGAAACAAACATTAGATTTATTTGGCATTATATTTGATAAAGTTTCTTCACATTGGTTATTGCTGTACTTAAGTAAGTTGTATTACATCGACATTTCATCTTCTGTCTGTAGTATCCATTTGACACTTGGCAGTAACATCTGCACACTGATACTTGGCAATAACATCTGCACATTGACACTTGGCAATAACATCTGTACATTGACACTTGGCAATAACATCTGTACATTGACACTTGGCAATAACATCTGCACATTAAATAGTTGTTGTGCATATCTCCACAGGCGTTTTTGTCGTATAAAAAGTAAACAAATTATAAATTAATACTGAGAGAAATAGAACAATTTGTCAGATATTTATCGTTTAGTAATTTTTAACAATCGATTAGTTCTTATATTCACATTATATAATAGTTATATAATCGACACTTAAATGACGGTAACATTCCAGCTGCTTCGGCGTATTGCGTACATATTTCTAAGCTCCTACGCTTTATAAGAGCAAAGTCATGGGGAAACTGCGAAAAATATGTTACTCCTAGTTGAACTCATCACTCGAGAAATTTTATGGTCAACGTAACAATATTATCGGCTGGTGTGGAGTATCGGTCTAACAGATAAAGACAGATTTCTTCCTGTGAAGATGCAAAGTCACCATAAAACAGACTGTTCACTTCTCAATCTGGAGGTTTAATCCCTTGTAGCCTTCCCCTTTACCCTGAATTGTTAATACCGGCATGGTAAATGGACATTATGGCAAATGTATTTAAAGATGCAGGTATTATACAGTATTGCAGAGACTGGAACTTTTTAATCAATTTACGAATAAAACTTGGTTGAATTCATTCTATTTAAGGTCTTGCTGGTTACTTTTCATGTATACTACATTATCCAATTCGGATAATTCTATCGCAAATTCGTCGAATGTCTATGGATGACAACTCTTATAAAACGAAACAACTTTTAACAAACTTTTCTTCATTTTAAAATTTCATTTTTGTGATCCTTGTATTTCATTGATTGAAACACTTGGATATTCGTCAATTGTTTTTAAACATCGTTATTGGCTGATACAAAATAGATATGGCATCACTTCACTGTTAGACAGGAGTACTTTGTGACATCAAGTTATTTACGCCGACCTTCAATTTTCTGTAACATTATTCAAATTAAAACTTTTAAAAGGGAATTTTAAAATACCAACGGGTAGACAGAAATCCTTAAGTCAGACAAGACCATGGCCAACAACAACAAAAAAAAGACAAACATAGACCACAAGACACTACACTGGAAACTTAAGCTGGAGTTACACGATCATTACAAAATCCAGGGTGAGTTCAGGTGCTACGGAAGTGTAAGCAACTCCTTCTCCACTAGTGGCATCGTCGTGGTATTCAGTAGACAAAGTTGGTGTATAGTCACAACATTAAATAATGACAAATGAAATGGTGAGTTTATTAAATAAAAAAAAGATATTGTACGTAACTTTTATTCTATTCGGCCTTTTTAATGCTTCTCGTCACAAAAGCTTTATTTCTAAACTGCCGTCGAATAAATGTTAAGTGTTTGGTTTATTTATGCATGCGGTACACTTGAAAGCAACTTTCAAAACAAAACTGCCAATTATAGGGTTATAAATACTGAAATATTAATAAGATTGAATTGTGCAATCCTAAAGTGGTTGATAGTGGTAAATCTTTCGACATTCATAGTGTTAAATGGATATTAATAAGAAAACGTAGATGGGTCAAATGACGATTGAAATTGAAACTGTCATTATGATTAATTTGCTTAAATATGTATCTTGTAGTTTCCGTAGATTTCCTCCTTTCAGTTACAGATTTATCTCATTTTACAAGTCCAGTTTAAAATACTCATGTGAGAGATCAAACGTACGTGCACAAATAAAAAAGAAAAGCAATTTGAAACAAACTAAAAGATAAAACGAAAACAAAATGAAATACGGCTTTGAATCCACGAACTCCTTTACAAAACATGAGTGGGATCAGGCGCTCGAGAAAGGTAAGCATCTGAAAAATACGAGATAACCAATGTAATATTTAAGGACTGATCGGACGTGTCCGGCTAAATATAAGAAACATTTCTTATTGAGTTAAATTGAAATAATTATAAAAATCAATTTTCTCAAAACTAAATTAGTTTTTACAATAACTAAAGTAGAATCAGGGACGCTTTATCCTTATCTTTGTTGTGACAAAGCAGGAACAAAGGTTGACAACTGGAGTTTCTACACCACAAACTCTTTATTTAAAGAAACTGGAATGTAAAGAAGTGAACCTATCGTCAGCTGGTGACATGTTAGACCACCATAAAAAATTATATGATGAATCTTTATACTTTTACAATAGAATCATCTGTACAAGTATTTCACACAAATGTTAATTAACGTAAGAATCAACTGATACACATGTAACTTACTTAAAACACAAGCACCATTACTGTCTTCAAAATGTGTGTTTTTGCACAAACATTTGGTTACATTGTTTACATCAGTAAGGCAGTCAGCATTCGGTGTTACACACTGGTCGGTATTACCAGAAGTGCAATCAGCGTTTAGTGCTATTTCTGCAAAAATGCATGATCAATTAGTATTTATCGTTGCACAATGACGTCTGTTCATCATTTCAATCCAAGCTTAACTTCCATTTAAGTTTCAGAACTAATAAGGGAAGGAAACACTCTCATTTTTCATGCACTTATGTTATATATCATTACTGGTCTGGTACTTTCTGTACAAATTCAATGTTTAAGTACGATTTTGCAAATGTGCTTTCAACTGTTTTACATTTGCTTTATGTTCAACTGTAATGAAACTATAGTTCAATATCGCCGCATGTTTATATGGGATTAAGGGATTATGAAAAGGAATTCGAAGATTGTAGTATTTTTATCCATCTCGTGTCTAAAAACTTAATATTTTATTATCGGGATTATGAGGAAGCTGCCAAAACCTG
>JARWCS010328500.1:0-20601 GCA_034783895.1 Geukensia demissa | reverse complement strand
AAATGACAATATGGAAAGGTTTCGATACTTATTGTGCATAACAGTTGTTCCTACCGCAGGATTTGTTTAACTATTTCGATTTGTCTGGAAATGTGTACTTCTTTAACTATGTTCAGATCTCGGACTTCCCACATTTTGGTTCTAATGATACTGATCAGAGGTAACTCCTTAAAAATATACATCAATCATATCAAAACTCGCCGTTTTTATTATTAATTGATGACCTTTGGTATCTTCGAATTAGTTTTTAAAATCTTTAAGCACTGAAAATAAGGAAAGTTTTAAAACGCATTCAATTGAATAATTTTTTTCTAAATAATGATAACTTTTTTACTACATTTAGATCACGGTCTTCCTTTGTTTTGGTTCTAAATCTTCTGATGAGATGTTACTTCCATAAAAGGTCAATTAAGCATTTTAAAACGTGCCATATTCTTTTCATCATTGGTAAAAATACAAAATTACCAATGTTGAATAAATATGGAGAATTTTTGGTATGCTATATATACATTTCAAGGAGTAACCTCTCATCAGTAGCATTAAAATACAAAAATACCAATGTTGAATAAATATGGAGAATTTGTGTATGCTCTATGTACATATCAAGGAGTAACCTCTCATAAGTAGCATTAGAATAAAAACATAGAAAGTCCAAGATCTAAACATTATAATAGTAAAAGAAGTACTCAAATCAAAACAGATCGAACTGGGAAACCAAATCCGACGGCAGGGACAACTACAAAGTGCAGTATTTTTCGAGGACTTTTCGTATTTTCAGTGCTTTAGAATGTTAACCAATACGGCAGATTTATGCAAAACATTGATAGATAAAATGCATGCCAGACAAGTCTGACAACTGGGCTAGTGAATACCATCGGGGACTCTTGGTCCACCAGCAGAGGCAACGACCCAGTGGTTTCAAAATGCAAAATTACCAATGTTGAATAAATATGGAGAATTTATGTATGTTGTACGTACATGTCAAGGAGTAACCTCTCATAAGTAGCATTAGAACCAAAACATAGGAAGTCCAAGATTTAAACATTATTATAGTTAAGAGAATAATCAAATCAAAACAACTCGAAATGGAAAGCCAAATCCGACGACAGGGACAACTAAGTGCAATAGTTTTAGAGACCTTGCCGTATTTTCAGTGCTTTAGAATTGTAACGGATGCGGCAATTCTGCAAGATATTGTTAGATAAATTTCATGCCAGACAAGTCTGACAACTGATTGAACCGAAGCATTGGAAGTCAGAGATCCAAAAATAGAAAAAGAAGCACTCAAATCCAAACAAATCGAAATGAGAAGCCAATTCCGGTGGTAACATTGTATTTTGAAACCACTGGATCGATGCCTGAGGTCCCCGAATGCAGTTTTGAGACTTGTCAGACATAAAATTTATCTAACCGTTTGCTGCATTTGTTCAAATTCTAAAGCACTGGAAATACGGAAAGGCTTCAAAACCTTTTACACCTAGTAGTCCCTACCGCTGGATAAGGCTTCTTATTTTTTTGGATATGAATACTTCTTTTACTGTGTTTAGATCTCGAACTTGCTATATTTCGGTTCTGACGTAACTGATGAGAGTTCACTTCTTGAAATTTACATGTACTAGTAGCCTTTCAAAATTCACCTTATTCATTCATTCAACATTGGTAATCTGTATTTTTAAAAATAAAGAATCCATGAAAGACGCCGACAACAAAGTGGACGAAAGACGACAGATTGTGGTTCCTATATTCCGCCCTGCTAGAAGCAGGCAAAACAAAAAGGAGCTCAAGTGGTATATAAAAATACTTCCCTGAGTGGTGTCAATAAGAACCAAACTTGAATAGTCTTATGTTGGTCTGCTTGCAAAATTTTATCCGATTGACCGGCACAGCCGAGTTTAGTTTAGCATGGGACGCTTTGAGAAATTGACTGAAAAATGTTCTTGTCTTAAACTTAAAAATGTAACCAAACTTTTGTAAGATGGTCTTTAGATTGTTTCTACCAAATTTGTATCCGGCATACCTAGCGACCATCCAAACTCAGTTTTACATGGGATCTATGCAAATTCACTTGAAAATCTTCTTCTCTGAAACTGATTAGACAATTGGAACCAATCTTGGTGGAATGGGTTTTAGATGGTCCTATAACATACTAAAAGATAAAACGGAAACAAAACGAACATGTACTCCAGGAACTCCTTTAAAAAACAAAAATCGGCTGCTCCTGAAGGTTATATAACCCTATACCCTGCACGTGGCACCCGTCATGAAATTCTTTAATTCTTATCCGGGATTTAGTTTCACATTAGACGTTCACGCGTCACTCAGATCTTCATCAACTACTCAACAAAGGATTAAAAGTTATGGATGAATAAATTCCTACGACCGTAATAGATCCGACCAGAAAAGAATTGTCTTTCACCGAAATTGTATGTTTGGAAATTAAGCAAAGGGGAGCTCTATAAAGTACTTCTTAATCTTCTATTACACAAAGCTTTCTCAGAGATCTGCAGCATCTCAACTGGAGTATGGTCTGACAGATTTCAAGGCTCGGTTTAAAAGAAGAAGTCGGATAAATAAATCTATAAAACATATAAAAGCACAAGAGGTAAACCTCGGACAAAAAGGTAAGGTGCGTCTGATTTTTTTTCTGTCTTACATTTAATAGTGTTAGAGTCTGCAAATCTAAAAGAAAACAAAAACAATTTTATTGGTTTACTATGAAAACAGTATTATTGATTTTTTTTAAATTTACATCCATGCTGCACAGAGTTTTTATTTTGTTTAAAACAGTGTTATTTGAAAAATAACAGTAATTTATATGGAACAGCTAAACTTGACTTGGATTTTTATAGATATCCATTATAGTTGACAAACAGATCTGTACGTATATTTTTCTGTCTGTGTCTGATTTCAAAGCAAAATAATAAAAGAACTTGTATATTCAGAATTACTCTGCACAAATTCTCAGCGTGCACGTGCGAGTCTATCTTCCTAGTATATTCAATTTGATTCTTTGTCCAAACGATCTGTTACTTGGTCTCTGCTTATCCTTATAGCCATTTGCTGTTTCTTTATCACCAGGAACCCATTTACTTGTTGGTTTTATTGCATTTTGCAATTTCTAGAATAAAAAAAAACAGCTTTGAAAGGACCAGCTCTATTTTTAAACATTTTGATTCCTAATGTTTTACTGAAGTATAATTTTAAAAAAATATGACGACGTTACAAAACTGCACAGAACAAATAAAAATGAATTGAAAGCGGTTGATTTTTGTTGGTTGTTCAAACTCCGTGCTTATCGGTAGGCCAACAAATTTAAAGTTGGGCTGTGGTGTGTATTAAACTTGCAATTGCTTTTAACTGCTACAAAAAAAAGATGCTTGTTTCGCTCTCCCGGTATTTCAAAACTCCAAAAATTATACAATGGAAATTTAACGATTCTCCAAGGATACCATACTTGCTGCCAATATAAAAAAGGGGACTTCAGTTCTTATTAATTATCATATTCTTTGAAATAGTGGTTTCATAAATCAACAAACCATGAAAAGTTGTCTATTGCGACTATACATTTCCTTGACAACAACTTGAGACCGAAATTGCACTTTGAGTTGTAAAAGGTATAAATTACTGTTGAATCAAGTGGCTGGGTTGGGGGATCTGGTTATTTACGTCAAACACAGAAAATTAACGATCTCTTTCGGACAGATTCTTCGAAAACTGAGTTGGTATTAAAGTGATGTTCTTCAAAATTTAATTTATGCACTTTTGCGCCAAATTTAGCAGTACATCGCAGATGTATTCTCTGAATGCTATCAATAAGTTTATGAGAATGAAGAAATAATTTTCTCTCATATCAAATAATAAATATTGCGGCGCCTGATCAGAAACTAGAATTTCATATAATGACCTTGTTTTTCCGGATTTAGATCAAATGAAATTCTCCAAAAAATGCTGCACACTAAAGATTCGTTTGTTTGGGGCTTAATTGATTCAGGTGAATTTAAATTCGAAAATTGGCCAATCAAGAACTCAGAGTAGCAGCCAATTTAGTCGACCTATCGGAAAACTTTGTGCAAATGTTAAAGAGGTCTATCCATAGATGCATCAAGTCGAGTTTCAGTTGATATGGCTCAAGAGTTTTAGAGGAGAATATTATAAAATCAATCATCTTTTACATAATAAGGAGAGAACCGCACTTACGTACGAATTCTACTTTCTAGTATAGAAAATAAAAATTTAAAACAAAGGACTCAAAGGTTTGGCCACAGAGGGATTGGTGAGAAATTAGAAATGTTTACAAAGTAACCGTCATATGTTATTTTTTGTGACGGTTGCTTGTCTCATAGGTTGAAAATCAAATTTACCTTTAAATAGATTGTTTGGATCCCCCCAAAATTAGTTTAACTCCACCTTAGTCTTATGTGCTGTCCCAAGTCAGGAATTGTGGTCATAGGTTTGTCGTTCTGTTGAATGGTTTATTATATGTACTTTTTGATAATAGTCAGGTTCATGTTATAGCAGTATTTCCTACGTATAGGTATCGTAATTAGGACGATCTACAACTTTTCACAGAGGTATTCCGCTCTTGTTGCAGGCTTTGTGTTGAACTCTAGATTTGTAAATTCCTTCTGTTTTTCAAAGTAGTTGCAGTCCTGTCTATCTGTCCATATCATTTCATTTTCATATTCAACATATGCGCATATTTAATAGTATTTGATTTGGGTTTAGCATATTAGGAGAAATTGCTGTCCATTAGTAACAATTATATTCAATGTTGTCTGATGGGAACAAAATAAGATATTATACAGGACCTCCCATGAATGTTTCAGAAAGTATTCTGTAATTGTTGGTTCCATTTGTCTTTGAAAATATAAAAAAAAATGGTTTTAACCAATCAAAAGTGAATAGGACAGCAAAACCAAAGGGGCAGTCGAAATGTTATAGTTTTTTATTGTCAATTTTTTAATCCGGTATTACTCCTTTCAGGGTTAAGGGGAAGGTTTCATGGGATTTTACTCCGCAGCTTCACAACAATGTATTTGTATCGCCTTTCTCCGTTCTTTTGAGAAAGCAACTGTTAACCAGATTTCTAAATCTTGATTTGAAAAATACATGTGCTATTGCTGTAATAAAGTGTGGAAATGTCAAATATTTTAATTAATTTGATGCTGTTTCATGAGGAAAGAGATCTTGGTTTTATAATTTTCATCAGGTCTTTGGAATTCTTTCGTATCCACATTTGATTTATGCCACGTCTTGCATAGTTTGTGTCTTATAAATAAAACTAAGCAATGATTTCCAATTATGATTGTGTCTGTTTTTTTATTCAGCAAAAAATCTTTTAAAAGAATTTTTAAAGGATTCTGCACAAGAGGTTTCCGTTAATTTAGCGGATACAGAGAAGAAATTGTTAAATCAATAACAGGAAATGCAGATGATAACCATGTATGTCGTACAGACGTCAAATTAGAGCAATTGATATATGCTTCCAGACAAGTTTCTTTCCATTTAGTCTAGACGTTACAGAGGAAATTATAAAAAAGGTTAACACTTAACGGATTATAAGTCATGGCAAAAGTTCACATGGAGTTAAGCCAGGTGTAATATTACAGAAATCTCCTTGTACTCTCAGTGTAAAATAACGTTCATTTATTAAACTTCTACTTACCTCCACAAAATTTGACCCCTGCGACTTCTTTATCTCCAACAATGCAACAATAGGTAAAGGAACAATTGAAATCAGGGCTAACATCATACCAAATACGTTTGCAGCTTTAGGAAATGAATAGTCGCCATATGTAGGAAGCTGGTATTCTAGGATAACAATGATAAGTAGAATCTGAAATCAAAATAAAACAATTTGAAATTGAGTCTATAATATTGATAGCATGTTATTGATTTTAAAATAAACCCGAAAAATTAGGGGAAAAACAATGCTTAAGGGGGTTACAACACCTAAGGGAAATAACTGGAGATTATCTACACTTTTTACATGTTTTAATCATGCATCATTTATTATTTATTTATTATTATTTATTATCAATGCATATCAGTGATCAAATTTTTTTTATGACAAAAGTGCTATTGATCTATAGAAATTATTTCCGTGAACTGTGCATTTGAAATTTCTTATAATTCATAGGTTTTCTTTTATTGTTCAAAGTAAATATTACACAAAATATATAAAATAATTGAAATGTATTTAAGTGATGGTGTTCTGTACCCACTTAAACTTTTAACATTAACATCTGAAGAATGATGAAAAATCACATATTTATTAGTTCTTTAGGTACCCATCGAACAAATCAATTAAAATGGTTTAACATCAGGCCTTGTACTTTCTTTTGATACCTAACCCCGAGAGAAGCCGGTGTTGAAAGATAAGCTATTCGGTTTCTCCTGTTGGTTGGGAAGAATGTATAAATTCTCAACTTTTCTCGGAAGAGAACGTTACCTCCGCGCTCGCCGTTGATAGAATGGCAAGCACTAAGCACGTTAAAATTACTTTGCAAGAGCTCAGAATGAGTTGTCAGTGGCAAATCGCTCAAGCTTAATTTTCAGTCTCTATCCAAAAGGTCACAAATTGGTACTTTAGCCAAACAAATCCCCGGTTTAACCCAAGCCCATCTTTTATTTTTACTAGTAATTGTTTGATTACTTGTTTTCGTCCTGGATGTGAATGTGATATTTGCCACAGGAAGTTTAGCAACAATTTATTAAACAACAATGGTTACACGAGTTCAGGTTTTGCATCGACTTATTTCAATTTCTCCCGTCTCTTGTTAAGAAAAAGTGAGGTGTTTATGTCATTAACTGAACATTATTAATTTATCCTTTTCGATAAATACAAATCATTTAGAATTATTTTTCGAGTCCAAAAATTTAAAATACCAATATTTGCATAATTTTGTTACTAATAAATTTAATGTAGACTATCATTTTAATTTATCCCTCACGGCGGTCATGATATAGAAATAGGCTGTCGTATTCTCCGCCTGCAGGTGGAACCCCTGCTAAAGAGGCGTCCGAGCGGAATGTATAAGTACTCGGAAACTCCTTAGCTCAGTTTACTCCCATGACAGAATAGGCACTAGGTGTCTCCGTCTTGGAGGACTTAGTCCTCTAATACATGTAGGGGCGTCCCTGGTTGTGCGAGATGTATCAAGTTACAATCCGTCCGAAAGGAGACGTTGAAAACGCCCCATGTTAGAAAATGCCACTTTCTAAGCATGTTAAAAACCCCTTGTACATGTTTAACAGAATATTGTGAGAGGTAAGTAGGCGACTAGTTACAAAGCTAAATTTTCTGCTATCCAACCCGTAATTTTTTCAGTGGCATTATAAAATTCCCAGCTTTACTGGTCTTTTGTTGACAATCTTCTCATAGATTTATTGTTTGTTAACTGTTCCCGTCCCTGAAAATGACTGAAATATTGCCCGTCTAAAGTTAAGCAGCGATCAATCAATCACTTAAATTTTCCCACAAACTGATTTTTTTCATACTTTGCCTAGGGTCCTCGAATCCACCAGCAGAGGTTTCGACCTAGTGGTTTAAAGCAAAAGTTTTCCAAGTTTGAATAGATATTGTAAATTTTTATATGCAATATGAACATTATCATCAGTAGGATTAGAACCAAAACAAAAGAAGCCCGAAATGAAATTTTGTTACCAGTGATATACATGGAGTAATAACACACCAACACAGCCTTACAAACACGGGAACAGGTTTACCTAACATCATCTGTATGTCACTGGAAAAGTGTTCTGCGCCTATCAAGGATAATAATTAAACAGTCAGGTCGTTTTTCTAACATTGCTTAAAAAGAAGACAACATAATTGTAAACTAAATGTTGGTCTAAAAGCAATTAAAAATAAAACGCAATTATTAGAAAAAGATACTTTTTAGTGCACTTTTTCATATGAATGTGTCTTTTTCAAAAGGGGTTTTTATTATAATTAAAACGACTTCAAATAACCGAATCTTATATTGAACCATTAAATGATAACATTTTCATTATTTAAAAATTTTTTAATTATTTAACAAAAGGATTTTGTTTTCCCCAGATTCCGGTTAAAAGGTTTGTAGTCAAAAGAAACAGAAACGACATTGGTAAAATCGTTAACAAAGCAAATATTAAAGGACGACATAAAAAATACAACAAAAATAAAAACTCAGAACGCCACATAACCAAGGATGCTCTCATTTGATCCGTTAGGTATTTGTATGCATTTCCGGCCTGTGTCTAGTTTATCGCCAAGTTCCTCATTTGCTTTAAAACTTGAAATCAAATTCTTAAGAATTTTGTACCACTATTCGATCTTTTGATTTGTCAAACGTTGTCTCAGTGATTCCGCATTTCAAAATTAAAGACCGTATAAGGCAAAGAGATCTATCTTTTTTTTCCGGTAAACAAATTTCAGTAAGCTAAAGTCAAACATTTGATTAAGGGAAAAAATTTGCTAATTCAGCCGTCCCTAATAAATACACTAAAGGCGACATTCTTAAGATGCTGATTGGCACTGGAACACCCGACTTTATTCCTAGATTACATAGGAGAAAGTTGAGTGATCTTATATTTTGACACTTAACATCATGATTGGCACTAATCTTGACATTGACAACGGGTCCTAACACCACGCGTTCGGAATAAACGGGCAATTACTATTCCGTAGCACTTTGTCCTTCTCTTGGTTTGTAAAGGAGTTTGTTCCTGTAGTTCAAGATACCCTTCTTTGTGTTTTTCCCTTTGTAATTTGTGTGTGTAGTTCAAGCTCTCATTTATTCTGTTTTCTTTTTGAAATTTGTTTTTTATGCCTTTGGAAAAAACATAGTGGAGTCTGTCAAGAGTTGGCTACCCTTCCGGATCACCTGAACTCATCCTGGTTTTTGTAGGGTTAGTGTTACTCCAGCTTTAGTTTTCAGTGTACTGTCAGCGCGGGTCTGTTCAGAAAACGGAAAATAAAGAAAATGAAATGCAAACCTAAAAGCGTATCGTCTTTTATATAGCTATTCTTTTCAAACATTTTTGTCAAAATGCCCTCGCTGTCTTCATTTCACCCCACAATGTCGTACTGTAGACTCAAACATGTTTGTTATGGCAAGTTGTCATTGTAATTTTCGCAATCGTTTACACTGAAAGACGACTGCACGCCCGGATTTAGACGGTTCCATGTTCACGAGAAGGTAATTGGACAGAGCAGCGACCAACATTAGGCAATTCAAACTAATACAATGGTAAAGAAAAAATGAAATTAACCACAGAAATTAAACCTGTGTTTTACAACTCACTGAAAGTTTTGGTCATTCTTGTGCCCATTCTTCTAAAACTGAAACTGCAAAAACACCCCTTTCGAATGGAATGTCCCAAAAAATTTCGTTTTCACGCTAAAAATAGAAGATGAAAATTTTTATGGGATTTTCCCAATCAAAAGTAAACAACTGATCTCCACTCAAGGAAACCAATGCATTTGCAATCATTTAATGTACGACTAGACGAAATCAAATAGATGAAATGCTTGGATATACACTGTATGTCAATTAAAGTCTTGAAAAGAGGATTTTTCCTGAACCGACCCGCACCGACAGTAGTGTTGTATGTTCCACGAGTGTCTTTCGATTCATTTTGTTGGCCATGGTCTTGTCTGTCTTCCTACTTAACTACTTTTTATGCCCCTTTGGTATCTTCGAATTCCCTTTATCAGCGGTGATGACAACCATTACGATTCTATTTGAAGAGCTTTATGTACAAATATTTTGTTTTATTTTCGCAATTGTTTCATCCCATGCATACAATAATTTTACCGTAAAACCATCCAAATATCAGACATTCTGTAAATCCAAATAACGGAAGACAAAATGCGACCATGTACCAATCGAAAAGCTCAAACAGGTAAAATCCACCCTGAAAAATTTTAAATATTTGAAATAACAATTAATTTGGGCCAGCCTGACCATTTGTTTTGGCTTCGTGAAATATTTGACTTGGTATACTGTGTTATTATTTAATACAGATATTATAATTTGTGTTGTCAGCTAACATCTATAGCCTAAAACAGATTATATTAAACCTAAATTTATTTAGGATTTTCTTGGTTAAAACAGATATTGTTTTAGCACTTGAGAAACTGACCAAACATGCGTTATGTTTCGCAATTTGTTTAAGTATCACCTCTATATTAAAATAGGAATAAGATTCACCTGAAAACTAAATGGCACAACACTCAATGCACCGATCGCTACAATTAAAGCTGTAAATGACACTCGATGTTTACGGGCATATGGAAAACTGTCACATAACGCTGTTATGAGCGGTTCAGACACGCCAAACTAAAACATAAAACGGAGAAACATTCCTTGGAAAAACAGTGACACAAAACCTATACACTGAAAAATAAATAAATCAGATTTTTAAAACCGCAACAAAAATAAAATATTAATAAAAGATTTATAAAATATTATAAAAAAAAAATTATAATATTAATAAAACCAACTGTTATAAAAAATTACGCTATTTAGTCTTTTCCTACTTTATACTTTACTATTTAAACGTAGTTTTATCACGTTCGTAATTCAAGCGTTTTTAGCTCATGGAATATTACAGGTTTTGTTTCACTTATGCATGATAGTTGTTGCAAAATACGAAAAAATAATGCATAAACGAGTGTTTTTTTCAGAAAACACAGCATGGAAAAGTAGGAAACATCATGAAATGAACAATATGAAAGAAGATGAAAAGTCTTCTTTCATATTAATTTCGTTGGCTATTTTAATCTATTAATCATCTGTTCTAATAAATACAGTTAGGTGATATTCTTGAAATGCTGAATTTTTTGGATTGACAACGTAATTGCAGACTTTTTTGCGGACGAGTTTTTGAACTGGTCGTTGGCATTAAAGTGGGCACAAATTTTGCGCCCGTCCTTTCACCATTTTGTTTACTCGTTAGAAGCCTGTTCCAAGTATCACGATATTCTGAAAAGAGCATTGTTGTTGTCATGTAAATTACAATAATAAGGATAGAGCCAATTAAGGTTGAAATCATCTCTCATTAGATTTTATGATCACCATCATGCATTGATTTATCCTTATGGTATCAGTGTATCTTGGTTTGTTTGAAAGATATAACACACATTTAATTAGTGACGTTTTTTACCTTCATAATTCATATTATACTTACTGTGGTGTCAAGCGCTAATAATATAATCATCATGAAAAATATAACAGCCCACAAGTTTGGCAACGGTAACATCGAAATTGCTGCCGGGTATGCAATAAACGCTAGTCCAGGTCCTGAAATTAAATATATTCGGATTTTTTTTATCATATCTACGACATACGGGATGACTTCAATTTTCCTATTGTAAACCTTCCATATTTATGTGGCAATATTCTTCCCCTGCCTACATGGTTTATTTCGCAGTTCATTCGATACTCACGTGCCTGTGCCAACAACAAGAATTCATCCATTCAAGGTTGAAATCGTCCCTCCCAAAATTCTATGGTCGCCATCATGCATTGGTTGATCCATATGGTTTCAGTGTATCTCAACTAGTTAAGGACCTGCTACTTATGAAACAACGATCTTATGAAACAACGATAAGTGGACATCCCCTATTGACGTTTACCTGTCTAGAGTTTGAGGATTCCACGACTGGTGTTGCTCGTAGAACAGGGAACGGTTCCCTTCGAGAGCACCTGATCCCATTTTTTGTATGCACAGGAGTTCGTGGAGCCCTTTCCCGATTTGACATGAATAAGACTTCATGATTTGACACCGAGTTTGACCCTGGAACTTCACGACGGGTCCCGCGCACAAGACAGGGGATGATTACCCTTCCGTAGCACCGGATCCTACTCCTGTTTTATAAAGGAGTTTGTGGATTCCAAGCCTTTGTTATTTTTGTTTTCGTTTTATCTTTTGGTTTGTTTCAAATTTGTCTGGCATCGCTGAACTATGCACTTTTGATCTTTCACATGGGTATTCTACGTATACACTGGACATAGTATTGGCTATAAGAGACAAATTACTAGCTAAATAATTATGAAATGCTTACTTTAATCTTTTTCATGATCATACGTTGAAAAGCCTTTCTGTCAACAAAAACCGTCTATGAATAAATTCCCTATAGAAAGCACAAGTCTTGAGGTATAGTGTGAAAAAAGTAACTTTAAATTGGTTGGGCAAATAAAAGAAGGAGTGTGTAATTTATTTCAAAATATGCCCTTTTTGTACCTTAACAATGACCATTTTTTCGAAAATTATGGCAGAAAAGTTTTACTTTCTTTTGTTGTAAATTTTCAAATGTTACATGTTTGGTTTGGATTTACCTTCTAAATTTGGCCTGGGCACCGGAGCGGTCTCCAGGGCTCGACTCAGAGAGCTGACCCAGCGCAAACCCCAGGTGGCGGATAGAGGTTCCCAGTTTATAATACGGAAAGCCTGGCCGTGGACCATAGTGGGTGTCGTTTTTGGGGAGCGCCACGCTCCATGCAAGTAAAAGACCCCTTTTGTAGTTTTCGAAAAAGAGAAGGCTAATGCCGCTACAAAAGGCTAAGTTTTCCGTCCCTACCCATCACTCCCTTTTTCCAGTGGCAGTCAAAAACCGTTGCCCTGTTGTGTCCCATCCCACCCTCTTTTCGATATTGATAATTTGGAACTTATTCTCGTCCTGAATATGCATGAAATATTTGCCACTGGACGTTAAGCAACCAACAACCAATCAATCAATCAATCAATCTAAATGTGGCTATGTTTTAACCTTACTCATATAGTCATGTATTTTTGTTTAAAGCCGTCACGCAATATTTACTCTTTTTCCCTGTAAGTATTACTTCAGCTGGCTTACTACACAAGTATTAATTTTTGTGCCTATGTTTTTCATGTGAGTATCTTAGACTTTTTAAAAAAAAAATTCAACAACTTACCCGACTTGGCAACCTCCTGTATATGTACTCCTCTGTCATATGCCATGGATCCAAGGACGGAGAATACAAGAAAACCAGCAAGAATACTTGTGCCTTCTCCTATACTCAGTAAGATGATTGAATCACTGTAAGATAGTATACATTTTATGTTAGTTGCGTTTATTCTGGGTTGCTGATTGTATCATTTTTAAGAGGAACGCATATTTGTTTAACAATGTAATTAGAAAAAGAAGATGTGGTATGATTGTCAATGAGACAGCCATCCAAAACGTGTACATTTGTAAATTATAAAACATCAACAGGTTGCCATAAGGCCTTCAAAAATGGACACATATCAACATTATACAAAAGTTGAAATGGGCCTAAAAAAGTGATGATATTCAAATGTAACAAATACCGCTCAGTTTTACTTTAACTGTACGGATTACATGGTTCGGGTCACATATTGCATAATAAGCTAAAAAATATACAAAAGTTCAGTTTAACAACAATCTCTTGGACATTTTGGCACATTAATAATTCCTTTTCAAAATACATTTTTGAAAAAAAATATATATATATGTAAATGCCACTTCTTTAAATAATTAACTCTTTTTTTCGATTACAGGCTACCTTGATTCTTCATAAATTTAAGTTCGTTACAATCTCACCAAATCTGCAAATTAACAACTCTTGTAGAATACAAAAGGAAAACAGCATTATTTTTGGACCCAATTTCTCTTAATATTTAACGTACAATATGACATGACCCAAAGACAAGTTGCTTGAGGTAACGTACTAAAAAACCATGTTTGAATGGAAGTGTCGGCTTCAAAATAAGCAAATTATTGCTAAAACATAAATTAGGCAATCCTTGCTGATGGAAATAATTAATTAACAAATTGCTCACGAGACAATTCGAAAAAAAACATCGAACGAAGATTACAAAATGTTTTTAAATCTATCTGTTTCCTCATTGTTAAATAAGAATGGAATGCCTTTTCTGTATTTGGTGTTTAAAAACGTTGACCTAAAGCGCTCATACTATATTATGCTTTTCGCTTTTGAACCTATGAAAATAGAAAAATATGCATTCAATTCTTAGAATAATATTACATGAAGAAAAGTTTGTCAGATTGCAATTATTATTGTCCCAACAGCGTTTTCATTAAAGGACGCGATCTACTGGGTTTTGTGTGTAATCCGGTAATGTCGATATAGCAAAAAAAAGAACCTTAGGATTGATTGACTGTTTGATTAACGTCCAGCGGCAAATAATTCATGTAAATTCAGGACAAGAACAAGTTATCAAACAATAATTCATTAAAGGGGTAAGAAGGGGTAAGGCCGGAGACTTCAATAGCCACAAAAATGCCAAATTGGGACTGTTTTGGTAGGGGCGGGGAAATTTAGCCTAAGCAACAGGTCACCTACGGACCACTTATTACAAGCAAAGGGATCTTTAACGTGCTGAGAGTGTGGCATTTTCCCTACAAGGGGCACGGCAGTAACGTTCTGTCCAGGACGGGTAGAGAACATACGCATCCCGCCCAACCAACGAACGCACCATTAGTAGGGAGTTCTACCTGCAGGCGGAGAAACCAAACGGCCTTTTCTATACCATGACCGCCTTCGGAGGCAGAACTACAGGAAAGTAACCGATTCAATTTAAAATTAAGCAGGGTTTAGTGCAGGATGTATCCTCTGAGTAGCTTCACCAATGGACGTTTGAACACTTTTGATCAGTATCTAGATGTCGTTTAGATTGATGTTTCCTGACGATGATCGTTTTAAAAGCATAAAAACGATATTTAAACTTAGTTTGTCTCTACAATTATCGTTTGAAATCCTTAACTTTGAAATGGATGCAAACTAACAGATGCTCACAATTCCAGACACAAAAATGAATAAAAATACATCAATTTATATCTTCACATTTTTATGACAAATTTTTTATGGTTAAACTGGCATTTGGGTTAAAGAGCTTCGTCAATTCAATCGATTTTGAGCTGCCTTTGTGAAACAAAATAATGCATCAACTTTTTAAATATAACTGAGATAGAAATATCGTTCCTGACAATTGTAGTGTAGAAAACAAGGACTTATACGGCTGATCAGGAGAAACCATCATAAAATGATTTTTATCTATATCGATTATGCTATATATAGCGTAACGGTTTAATATCTCATATCTTGGCAATTCACATTCAAAGGGTTTAAACCTCCCCATCGAGTCCCTTAACTGACGACCTCTGTTGACAGAGTAGAGCATGGTCCGAAAATCACAAAAAAGAGTAAAATACACTAACTTGAAAATTACTGAAAAATGGAATATAACTGCAAAGTTATTTTGTGAAAAACAAGTGATGAAAACGATGAAAAAGCATGCCGCTACCTTCTACAAAAAATTACCAACATAATTTTTACTTCAAAGTTGTTACTTTAAGATACGTCTGAAATAAACACAAGAGTGCAGGCCTAAAGCATGTAGAGTAAAGGTAATGTGTAATGTAAAGTGGCAATCATGGTAAAGTAATGTGTAATGGCCTTGATTTTTGTAATAATGCATTACATTACAAAAATAAGCTGTAATGCACCATTACTTTCAATTACATTTACATTACTTATATATATTAACTGCTTCATATATTATTTCAACTTTCTGGAATCAACAAGAATAACACTTATTCAGAAGTGGTATATTTGTTACTTTTGTTGAGACAGATTAAAAAGTTGATTCATTATTTTTATATTTCATATTATTATCATTAAAAATCAATCAGTGTATAACAGGCATATAAAAGTAAAACTCTTTGATATCTTAGGAAAACTAAGATGGGTTTTCAAAAGCAGAGAACTTAGTAATAATATCTTAACTTAGCAAATTATTTATTCCTTCGGACAATGACTTTGTTTGATATTTTATACATATATATAAAGATTATATTAAACTGATAATTAAAAAACAACAATCAACCAAAACAGAACTTAAAACTGGTCAACAAAAAGCGGCACAGTACACAAATGTCAAGGAACATTAGCGTTTAAAGCGATGTTACAAAATGATATGTATTTGGTCTATTTTTGTGCATTAAGCGAGTAAGATTTTAGAACCCATTTTGTTAGCAAATCAATTATATGCCACCAAGATTTATAATACAATGATATGACCTAATCTGAATTGTCAACTTAAATAAATCTGTTATTCTCACATATTAGCACGATCTAATTAATACAGGGATATCACATCTTACTTTTTACGAAAAACGGTAAAAAAAGCTCTTAAATTTAAACGAAATACACATGGTCTTAAAATTCATCTTAATAAAATTATCCTTGATGGATATCGTCACAACGTTAGTATTTAATCTTTTAATATGGTTTATTGGTACTAATATTGACTTTCTAGTTAATAGCTTAATACGGAACTAAACAGTTTATATTTGTTATAAAATTTTCTACTTCCTGTCTATATATTTTTAAATTGGCATAAGGACAAATGTTTCTTTTACATTTAATGATACTGAAACGCCAAATCCAATTGGACGTGTTTATATTGATACCGTAGTAAGGAAAACTTGGTTTCCTGGTCGGTTGCTTTGGGGCTTTTATCTAGCAGAAAGCAACTGCGAGTTCTCTTTCGAGGTCGATACTTTGGTGTATCACGTATTAGTTTTAACTGTATTTGTTGTCAGTTTTCAGTATCGATCTCAAGTGTTAAATTCATTTCAACCGATTTTTATAGTGTTTTTATTGTTGTTTTGTCACACCACTGTCCCAGGTTAGGGGGAGGGTTGAGCGCTCACCAACCGGTTTAAACAGGCCACATACGAATGTGCCTGTCCCAAGCCAAGAACCTGTAGCCAGTGGTTGTTGTTGTTTTGTTAGTCATTTATTGTTATATGTTCACATTTTTGCTTTAGATTAATACGATTGTCGTGTTTTATGTATAGTTTCAGAATTTGTATTTCGGGGGCCTTTTACAGCTATGGTATGGGCTTTGATTCATTGTTGAAAGCCATAATGGGACCTGTAGAAGTTTAAGTTCTACTGTCACTTGGTGGGTGCCTGTCTCAAGGACAATCATGCCACATCTCCTATTTTATACATATATTGTCCACAACATGTGTATTAACACAGCACTAAAATACAAATAGCTCTGAAAACGTAGTTAAAATACATACCACCAATGACCTGTCAATTACATGCAAATGCCTACAAATATGCATTGTCCTCCACTATATCAACAACAGCCACATCATGTACCTTATAAAGCCGCCCCGAAATTTCAACTTGATTTGGCTTTCCATTCAGGGTAACATGTATCTACGTTTCAATGGCTGAATCCCTTCAACTATCCAAATGGGCAATAAATCAATCCTCAACAAAACGTTTTGTCACCAAACATGACTTCGTCTTTTAATCACACATACAATTCCAGTCCTACAGCAGGTACAGCTTTACCTTGCGCTCCGATACGGCTTACCTGCTGGTCATGATACGGCTTACCTGCTGGTCATAAATCAAGCTTACATCATCCAGAACTAAATCTTAATACAAAATGCTGGAAACCATAACCTCCAAAGAACAACAAATGTGTCACTATCTAGTCAGCAGACCACAACTCATATTCTTGAAATGCAGTTACATCAGCAAATCCACTAGCAAATTATCCTACTATAAATTCCACCAACAATCAGGAAATTAATGGAAGTTCAGTCGAAATGAATACAATTTTTTGCGAACAAATAAATATACATAGAATGGGGTTATCTACATTCGTAAATCAATGGAAAATTATGCAGTGAATAGTGTGATTTGCGAAAATACTGTCTCTTTTAGAAAACCTATCTCAGGAGGCAATAGAGATGGATCCAAGCATCATGAAACATCTTATTCATTTAAACATAACCTTGTGTCATACGCCTTGGTCAAAGGCCAACCTTTTCGGTTTATAAGCCAAACGAATCATCCACCGGACGGAAAACCCCTGAATCCGAAATCAAGGTCTTAAGTTGCAATATAAGAGGTATAGAATCTAACATCATTACATCTGGAAAACACTATCATTTGCATATAAAAAAAAGTTTCTCAGGGAATGCCTAAAGTAGGATTGTGGAAAATTAATTTTACCAGATATTCAGATTCGTATGATTCTATCTCAAACTTTCAATTACCAAGAGGTCATGCTGGGGTTTCAATACTATGGTCTCTTGAATGGAATAGAAATGTTTAAACACTAGGTGTAGGAAATGAAAGAATAAATGAAACTGTGAATCCAGACTCTTAACTTGAATATGCTGAATGGCTCGATGTACTGTCAGACATAATAGCAAGCTACAAAAGTTGTTTTGAAATAATTCTGTGTGTAGATCTAAATGTCACTTTTTAAAACTCCAGAGATAATAAGCATAATCGCTTATTTGAAGAATTCATCAAGGAACAAGGTTTTCAATACAGCATATCATCTTTTAAGGATCATTCAAAACCACCGGAACCTTTTAATGAACATGAAGTTATAAAAGCAATCGGATTATTAAACCCTAATAAAACCGGTAACGAATCGGGAATATATGCTGACCATTTGAAATTTTGCAAATGTGAATTGCACCTCATCTAACGATTATTCATAAATACTGAAGACTAGAAACGTACCACAATCGTTCAAGCAGGTATTTTATTTTCAGTCCTGAAAAAAGAAAAGGATCCAACCTCGCTTACGTTTTCGTGTTATTTATGTCACAAAAATCATTTTTTGAATATGGTCTACTACTAAAATTACAGCTCTAAAACCGTACAAATTGTAAGTTTGGATTTACAGATGGACTTAATCCACTCATTTCGAGTTTTATCATATCGGAACCAAACCAGAGCAGCTCGTAAATCATGACTTAATTATTGCAATCATGGACGTTCGATCAGCTCTTGATGTTGATATTATTAAGGATATATAAGAAGGTTAAATGACAAGATGGCCTTAGCAATCCATTTCCTCACATGAAGTAAGTTGGGGATGAATTCTTTCTGCTCATTTCTATAAGTTGTTTGTGGAAGATCTCTTGTTGGAACTGGAAAAGATTGCAATTGGTTTTTCACTAGGGAATATATATGCCGGTAACCCTTCATGTGCAGATGACACAGTTTTTATTGAATATGACGGTAGGAATCTACAAGTTATGTTTAACTTTCTAGATAATATTCTAAGAAGCATCACTACAAAATGCCCCCAACGAAAACCAAAATTATAAAATGTGGCAAAAGAAGTAAGGAGTTTGACTGGAATTTAGGTATCTACACTTTATGAGTTGCAAGAGAAGCGATTACATTGAGCATTATACGCGCGGCAAAAAATGAACGAACAAAAAACGTGACTTGACACCTACATCATATGTATTTATGGGAACAGGGTTACACGGCACAAATGGACTTGATCCTGTTACTTCTTATGTTTATAGGACATGTGCGTTACCCAGACTACTTTATGGTCTTTAAGTTCTGACTTTAAAAAAACAGAAATTAGCCAATTGGAACAATTCCATATGAACATTTACTAAACTACAACTTCAACAGATTCTTCATAAGATTGTCAAACGTGTCATTGTGCAGAAGAAACAACAGAACGTTTTCTACCACAACGCCCTTGCCTCTTCAATATTCCGGAAGAAGCATTTCAACAATCAAAGATCTTGTAATTGAGGACTCTGTCAGTGGAAACTGGGGGAACAATATTTGATAATAACATTTCAATTACTAAATTGATTTTGAAATGTAGCAATTACTAAAATTTGTTTCGAAACAAAGAAACACTTAATAAGATAGAACATTTGTCCAGAGATTTATATCATAAACTTTATATAAAACGTTTGAGGTACCAGAATTATTATCGGGAACTACCAGTTCATCACCCCACCCCCTCCTTCTAAAAAAGTTTTAAGTTTTTTTTTATTTTTAAGTGACATTGTGGATTTTATTTTATTCTGTGTAAATAAGCCCAAGAACTGTATATGATGTTTTTTACGTTGATTAACCAATTGTAACTGCATGGATTTCCATGGTGTTTCTTATAAAGGAAGCTCATACACAGGAGAAGAAGAAAACTTCTCGAAATGCGGATTTAGCATATCACAATTCAACATACTTATCATCCATCAATTCTATATCGTATGCGTTGTGAATTATAGATCATAACAAATCTTAAACTACGTACATTTAAATGAAAACTCATTAAGCTTATACATATGTTCAATTTTATTGACAGGACAAGATAAGGAACATTTCAATACATCACCTCTTAAATTAAAAATAAATTCCTAGAAATCAATTTTTAAGTACGCAAAAGCGTTAAACCTATTTCAATTAAAATTAAAATTATAATTATAATTAAAAACAGTAAGCTAAAAATTAATAACAGTAAAATAAAATATTAAAAATTGGAGTAGAATTATATTGTCCAATGAGATGAAACAAGTGAGTACATTTTAGTTTGATTTTAGAGTGTGAAATATTAAAATCAAATAGTTTTATTCCGTCACATCCGTATATTGTTGGGTTTGTCTTTACATCGCAGGTCTTTGTTCAGTTTGTAGTTCTCTGCGTGATATTTATTCCTATATAAACATTCTACCAGAGCTTTGTCACATTCACAGATTCTTTTTGGACAATCTTGAGAAGACTTGAAATGTAGGACACTTTTAATGCT
>JARWCS010328490.1:0-12326 GCA_034783895.1 Geukensia demissa | reverse complement strand
ATCACAAACCTCAGGCGGAGAAAGCAGACAGCCTTCACAGAAACAGGTTCGTCTTCATCTGTTAAACAGATATTCCATACCGGTCGACAAGAGGGTAAGCATCCCCTGTCTCACGCGCAACATCCGTCGTGGAATCCTAAATCGCAAATCCGGGTTAACGTCAATCCGAGGAGAGGTCTACTTTTTTTATTGCCGGTAACAGGTAAAACAGATGGAATCAGCACAGTCACAAAATTTAGTGACAGTTCATCATTTATAGAGAGGAAAGTGAAACTTAAAGGTTGTGCTAGTTAATTATTTTGTCCTCGAAATCCCCGTTAAGTGTACTTCGTACAAATAAAGGAAAAAAATTGGCGAGGTAGAGAAAGCAGATGGAATCCTAATAGTTTGTTACACATGACCAATGAACAAACATAAAAATCAAGCATATCTAGCCTGTGGTATTCATTCCGGTGTTATACCCATTAGAATCTTAGCGATGAACATCTGTTGAAGTTAAGATGGTGTTTTGTCTGTTTCATAAATAAGACAAAATACACTTTCTATGTTATATCTAGGTTAACTTATACAAATTAAACATTAAGAAAACATATTAATTATGATATCAATAAATATATGTAGTACAAGTGATTTGTTGATTTAGCTATTAAAATTTCTAACGTAGAATCCCGAGAATCGCAAATAATGCATTTAAGCTAATATTACGAAAGAAGACGTGGCTTTAAATTAGTTTTGTTGACTAAGAACATTGAAGTAATATCCTTACTTTTATAATTTCAGGAAGTCAATTCAAAATATTTTAGAAGACGTTAAAAAGGAGGTTATATGCTCAACGAATAATTATGAAATTCCTCAATCAGTTACAACATTGCGACAGCCTATATACTTTGGCAAGAAATGAAATTATGACGATCTTTAGCTGAATTAAAGTGGACTGTATTGTTATTCTATACAAATTAACGTTAATAATCATAATGAGAAAACGGAATTTTTAAGATTCAGATTTAAAGAAGAATGAAAATCTGGTAACTTTTTTGGTGCTGATGATAGAATCTCAGGTCTTGATGTATGTTTTCAAGTGCAGTGTTGTAAGCAATTCTAAATTGTATATATGTTTTAATACATCCCATATCTGTTTCGAAATGTATTCTGACGGATATATGAGATGCAACTCATAATGATAAAAATATTATGCTTTCGGACCTGAGTTGTTTTTCTTTCGTTTAGTTTGAATGTGATTGCCAGATCTTCGAGTTCAAAGATACCAAGGGCTCTAGAGTAAGGACCACCTTATGGTGGAAACACATTGTATCTGTGTTACAATAGCACTTAAACTGCTGAAGACACGTGTCGGAGTTGCATGCTTTCAAGCTCTTAGGTTAAAAGTGTTAACTGACAATTAACAGCAAAAGCAGTATGAGTGTTAAGTGAGGGGGTAGATTCAATTAAAAAAAATGTCGTAAAATGTGTGTAGCCATAACAGTTTGGGTATATATCTATCAAGATGGAGCCAAAAGTTTAATGGCTGCCTGATTTACCAATCCCTGATTTGTATTCCCTTTTATGTTTTATAAGTTTGTACAATTAAACATGCTTAACCCACATAATTTTGCTACTTCAACTGACAATAAAAGCACCTCAAGTCGGATGAAACTGCAATTATTTAAAGCGGCAGTAGTATATGAAAGTCATTTCACTAATAGTGAACAAGTCATACGAAATTCATGCGCCAATGGTGCATCTAGCAACTAGTTGGTATATCTATAGGTTTACTGAAAATACAGATAAACAGAAGCATGTCATTTATAATTTGGTTCAAAATGATAATTTTATTCATTTTGTATATTTGTAACTGGTTTATTTCCATCATAAACATCCTTTCCGGTAGGATATTATTCCCTATAGTCAATTTTCCAGTAACAAAATAAAATAGGGTATTTACGTTGACGGAATAAAGTGCACTAGTGTATTTTATCCACAAGATAAAAATAAAAACGCTTTCATATGCATTATGAATTTAGATAAATCGGTCCTGTCAAAGTAGAATATAACAAAGCAACTTGTCTCATGTTGTTATTATCGTCCGTGTTCACCATTGTATTGGCTTCCTGAAGTACACTAGCGATATCTCTTCTAACTAGTCTGTAAAAAACAAAGAAGAAACAAGTGGGTACAGCAAACTTCAGTCCGAGTTTTTAGTGTTACTTTCATAATGACGACCTTAATGGTGATAGTGATAGTTAAATGGATTATCCACCACGCTTTGACTGATGTCTTAATTTAAGAACACCAGTTTGTTTTATCAACTGCGTTTGAATGTTAAACTAGTTGTCAGAAAAAGCGAGTACTTAAGTTTTCGAGATCGGTACAACGTCAAAATTGTCTGAGTACTATGTATCGACTTCAAAAGATAAATCGTATGCAGTTACTTTTTAAAGTTCGTTTTTATGTCGTTTAGATGATGGCCTCGCAGTTTATTTAGCGATAGATCAAGTCTTACAACTATGCAACGATGACACACAGTGTCTATAACAGTGGCCTGAATTGCTTTTTATTGATTTTTGGTCACTTTTAACAAATTCAACTTACTTGCTTTCTTAAAATTTAAAAGCTTTCGTTCGTTGTTGTCGTGGAATTATTATGCAAAAAGATAACAAAGAAACAGATAGGACAGAAATCGTTAGGCCAAGACCACGACCAACAACACGACAGGAAAGACAAAACAAAGTGCATAACACACTACACTGAAACTAAAGCTAGAGTTTTTCGAATATGAGTTCAGGTGCTCTGCAAGTGTAAGAAACTTCTGCTCTGCTAATGGCGATCATCTTTTCTTCTAAACATGATGCATAGTATACTTATAGTCAGAATGTACTTTATGTATGTCAGAGTTTCTTGGAGAGTGTTACAAGGTTGTGATGAAAAAACTGTCTAACGTATTCTTATAAAATGGTGTTTATTTTGTAGATTGAAAAAAGTGCAAATAACTTGCAGTAATACTTTATAGCAATCAAGATGTATTTTAAGCTGCGCCGAGTTTTTAATTCTCTACGGGGATTTTACATTATAAAATTAGTCATTTGTTTACCGGAAATGGCTCTTTGCACGCGCTAGCCCGAGACCCGGAGTACACTTTCTCGAAGCTGCGTAATAATTAAGTAATTTAACTAGGATTAAATAACCACCAAAAATGAATAAAAGGCGCGCTTGAATGGAATTTTAAATGTAATTCATCTGGTATATATCGCATGCGGGGTCCAAATAAAAATATGTGCGCAATTTTTCAAGTTACTTTATCTAAGTTAAACTTCAGCGCTCCCGCCAAAAACAAAGATGACCAACCCTCAACGTTAAATCGCCGTATAGAAGTTCAGGTGCAAATAATATCATGTAAAACTCATTTGCACAGTTTAAGCTCTGGACCGTTAACCTCGGGGTAATTCTCTCTTTTGATAAATAATCAATACAAAGGCGGAAACGCACATATAATTTAATAAATCCCGAAATTCTTACTCCAGAAAAGCTTGACATAGAGCAAACTTACCTCATGTTTAATGACAAATTGGAGCTATTTACACTTTACAGAATTTTGTGTTGGATTTCATTGAAACGCTTCATATATACATTACCTTGGATTGTCCTCAAAATGATTTTTAACTGCTGACAGGTACTTGGATCCTTTCTCGACGTCAAAATAACTCACAAACTTAGGTATTGTAGAAATGCCAACCAGAAAGTCTGGTTCTGTTGGAATATAGGTTGAACCGGCTAATTGATATGAAATGAAATAAAAATAAGTAATTAAATTTGATTTAAAGTAAAAAAAATCAACAAATGAAATAATCAGTTGTCTATCAGGATACGCTAGGTCTCTTTAGTAAATTTAGTCCAACGTCTCTCCATAAACGGCTGCTGGATCGATTCTATTGGAATCTGACAGCGCTTTCAAGACAATGTTTCACATATGTGTTTAATCGGCCACAAAAATATTGGATAAAGTCCTTCCAAACTAGCCCGACAGTCTTAATATGGACCACACAAGAAAGATTTTATAAGTTTTTTAGGTTTTCAAGGAAAAGGTTTTCTATTTTGAGGGGGATGTCGCTATTTAAATTTTATAAAAGACTTTCCATGATTATTCAGCAAAAAAGGAAAAAACTAAGAGCAATTGTAAGGTAAGCTTCACACTTTTTACACATTCAGTGACCATAACGTCATTTGTAATATCAAGCAAATGCTTATAGATAATTTTAAACCAAGTGCAATTGACCAAACACTGATCGCTGGTATGATTGACTCGTATGTTTAAAATAAATCTTTATTATACCTCTAATCAGAAACTAGGAATTTGATTGGTTAATGACAAAACAATAAAATACACACATGATCCGAACTATCCTATTTTAACAAAAATGACCTCACGTGCACTGTAATGACCCGGTCAATAAAATTAATGACCCGACCAATAAAATTAATGACCCGGTCAATAAAATTATTGGTATAATAAAACAGTTAATTACTCATCATGAGGTCAACATGGGGAATTGAGGTCCCTTGACCTGACCCGCTTGGTGACCTGACCTCACCTCGGCCGTTGTATAACGTATGCTTGGCTTTCTAGAGACTATTCACTCAGTTTTTCCCTTAGTTGGAGTGCTGACTCTTTCCCCATATCTTTTCTTTTATAAAAGGAAGAACAAGCATATCTAGATAATTTTATTGATAAGGCCACTCTAAATGAATTACTAGTTCTCCGGATTCGCTCGCTCCTTAAAGCATAGATTCAACATTTTTTAAAAATTTACTCGCTTCATTTTTTATCACATTTGGACATTTTCATCAATTTTCCTATATAATCAAATAAAAAATGTTCCCGCTCTCTCCAAAAAATACACAAAAAGGATGAACAAAATTATAAACTGCTCTTTCCGCATCAATTTTGAAGCTTTCGCTTCATATTTTACCATTTTCAGATAAAAAATTAAAATTAAAAGTTTCGCTCGCTCGCACCTAATTTTATCATAAAAAATCCGAAGAACTAGAAATTAATTTGGAGTGGCCTAAATGAATGATACTCATTATTACATAAGACAACTGAAATAACCTGATCTAAATGATTTATATCATAATTAATTACTACTTTCACAAAAGATCTCATAAACTGTGAAAATCACTGCCTAATATTGTCAATTTTTGAAATTTACGTTATAAATTGGAAATCTATCACCTTTCAAGCAGTTTTTGGTCTTGCAAATATAGAGCAAACACGTTTTAAATCTTCATATGTTATGTGCCAACTGAAACTAACTTGCGGAAAACTAGATCAGGTTGTGATAGCACAGTGAAGGACTACAAAGTAAACTAATTTCAAAAATGCAATGTTGGTTTCCTTAACTTAGGACACTTTGAAATTTGGCATAAATGCTGGGTAAAAGAGTGGCCTTATTCCCTTTGACTTGTGGCATTCTGTGCTGTTTTAGAGAGCGGGAAAATGGCCTAATTTATAAATTAATCATGAAAATTATTCCAAAATTATTTAGACATGCCATGGTCTCTGCGCTTGAGATTTTATTTTTGCTTTACCCCACCCCTTCAAAATTGGATACGCCCTGCTTTTAGTTAGACCAGGAAATATAACATATATAAAGGAAAAATTCTCATTTTAACCTGTTGGGTTAGCTTAAATGTATGACCTTCAGTGACATTTTAAGGAAGTCGTTGGGCCCACAGCAAACACCTTTGACAGCTTATCGCAAAAAGTTGCAAGTCGAATGCACCTATATTTTGATGTAAACTGTTAAGATTGATATATACTACATATATATTCTATTCCAATAAAGATATTGTCAAGGTCCCGTAAAAAGAGTTAAGTGATATAGAAGACATTCATGATCATTGTTTTGAAATGTTTAATTTTGTCAAATGCATTTCAAATAAACATAATCAAAAACTTATTGGTTTGTCACACCATATTCAAACTAGCAAACAAATTTTCTTTTGACCGGAAGTTATAATATTTTGAGGTAACTATGAAGTAACAACCAGCTTTTAGTTATTTTAGGGAAAGATGATCAGGAAAAGGATGAAAGAATAACGCCATCAATTGCTTTTAGCATGGTGTTTTTCCCCAAGTTCTGAAAGAATTAATGAAAACTTTCCCCATAAATACAAGGAAAACAACAAATCTGTTGAATAATCTTATTCTATCCTCATATTTTTGAACCAAAAAAGAAATGATTTTGAAAGAATTACTTGTAATAATATTTTTTTTGCATTTCGATCAAAATCGAAACAAACTTTTGTATTTTGTTCAAAATGAAATGTATTACATTGCAATGAGATAAGTTTATTATTGAAACATGCGAAGATTCAAAAGGGTGGGTCCATGTTATCCCCTCTCCCTTCTAAATGGAAAAAATATTAGAAAAATGTTATGAATGTTTTTAATGCTGTATATATATCGAATTACATATATGTATAAGTTTAGCAAATGGCTAACTATAGCTGCTGTATATTATATAATCACTGTAAATATGGGATCATGCACTTGGAACATTGCCCGTAACATACATGTACAATTTATTTTGTGAATGGTTTTTTCATCTCTGTGGTTTGTTAAAAGAATGTTATTTTATTGAATGAAATAAGGAAGTCTAGCGACTATATATATAGACCGCATTTGCATCGACTATACGCCTATTTTTTTAAAGACGACGAAGCGCCTATACACTTGGAAATGTAGGCAACAATTTCTGATCGGAGCTTGCTGTTTATATATGCATTTTTTTTTTACATTATACATATTTTGAAATAACCGAAAAAAGAGATTCGGTTTAAAAACATGTTTTGATGTCAGATATCGCCAGAAGCGTATCAAATGACATTAAAAGCATCAGAAAGGTTACAAATTCTTCTGAGCAGAAATGACATTTTACAGTTATACTGATCACAGATACTGCAAAGTTTGAAACAAAAATCTTTAGAATGATCGTTTTTAAGGGTAAACCATACCTGTTATACGACCGCAAAAAATTGTAGTCGTATTATGTTATGGCAATGTCGTCGTCGTCGGCTTCTTCTGTCTGTGGACACAAAGGTTTCCGCAACTTATCTTTTGATGATATATTATTTGATATGACAACTGAATAAGAGTTAAACAATACTAACATTTGAGAAGGGTTTGACAAGTGACGGATCGTCGTTATACACCATGGGAAAAAGCAAAGTTTTTTCTCCTATACACTTCCGTTCACACGCTGTGATTATATATATAGTGATTGATAAATAGGCATTGGAATGACACCAAGGTATAATAATTAATTAAATCTTCATTATAAGTCACGTTATAAAAAAAACAAGAAAAAAGCAAGAAAAATAGAAACACCAAAATAAACCTACTCTCGGGGAAGTTCACTTCAGAAATCCTTTCCTTTCAATTTAATCTTATTTAAAGCAGTTTTAAATGACCCATGCTTAATAAATTATAAGTCTTACTTAGTCGTTGAAAAATTATCAATAGTTGTTCAAATTTATTTAATGGTTTCTTCAAATCTGGGCAAGTTGCATTGGATTTTGCATGGAGAAGGGAGATAACTCACTTTGGCGGGTTTTCTTAAATTAGCTACAATAACCCCTTCCAGTTCGCAAAGTACAACTTTTTGGTTGTTTTATGATCAGATAAATATATTCACAGTTTAACAGCTAATATATGGTTATTCAATTTTAATTTTTAATGCACCAAAAATTTACTGTAGAAATTTTCTCATTCAAGTCCCTTTTTCACCGAATTTAAAAAAAATCTCTTAAAGAAGAAGAAAAAATTTTATACTAAAAACGACATTAATGATTTTCTTGGTAATATGCTGAATCCCTATCAGAGATTTTTTTAGGGGCCTGGGTGGCCGAGCGGTCTAGGTGGTTGATTTAAACTTACCTGCACAGATCACAGTTAGCTGTAAATGGTCGGTGGTTCTCTCCGGATACTCCGGTTTCCTCCACCGGTAAAACTGACTGCCGCGATATGACTGAAATGTTGTTGAAGGTGGCGTTGTACCCGAATAAATCAAACAAACAAAGATTGCATCAGGTGCTTTAAAATTAATTATGTGTCCTTTGGACAAAAATTCTTTATTTTTTTCTGCTCGTCATCGCAACCTTTAAAAAAGAAAACCTAAAGGTCAACCAAGTGGGAAAAAAGTCAAAGACACAGTGATCAAGAAGAAACCAATCGGATCACGCTCGGCTATTTCCGACTATCTTCGTAAAAATAGCCGGATTTTATGACGGAAATGGCCGATGATATTGAGATTCAGACGAAACGCGATAAAAACCGTAAGATGCTGAACATAGTTTTTTTTATGTTTTTTATGTGACGTCTCAAAGTTGGGGCCCCATTTCTACATTGTACTTTTGTCACATCGCTGTAGATCTTATTTCATGAAATACCCATAGACAATTATATATCAAATCGAAGATAATTTTCTAAATTTTTAGACTAACTGGAAGTCATGAATGACATTTTTCATACAATCAATAATATGCATGTGCAAAACAAGTAAAAATTGACAAAATAATTGACCACCACCCAAGTCCAGCCAATTGTACAACGGATACCCACATGAATTTTTGTATATATAGTAAATGCCACCCTGTTTTTTTGTTAAAATTAATCTATAAACCCACAATTAAAAAAAAAAAAAACACACACAAAAAGTTTCCAAAACTAGTGTTATAGGCAATAAATAAATGGAATTCGCTATACAACATCTATTTTCAATTTGGAAAAATCCCCTGGAATTTTATACGAAACTAAAAAAAAATGTTCAGCATTCATACAATTAAAATTAAAAATCAAAGATGAACGATGCGGACCTTACCAAAAATTCCGGGTAAATTCAGGTGGTCCGGGAGACTAAACAGCTGCTTACTCCCACCTCCTACATTGTCTATTTTCAGAGTCCACGTATGTTTAGAAACGTTTTGCAAGAACATGTATTATTTCTGTTGTTTGCGACCTTCAACGAAGTTGTTTACCGTGACAAACATTGTGTGTATATATATCATCTCCATCATGGTAGAGTCTTGTTGACTTGTTTTGCAATGATTGATGGTCGACTTTCATAATAAAAGAATGGCTAGATTTAGTTGATATTTTAGTAGAAAATAAAAAAAAAAAATGAAACAATCAGGTACAAGTAAAGCACCCGGAAAAGACCAAAAGGGCGAGTCAGATCACAGACAAGACTGACCAAAAGAAAAGAAACAGAATGCAAAGAAACCGAACACAAAACACTACAAGGAAAGCGTAACATTAAGCAACAGGAGTCATACAAAACAAGGGCAAGGTCATGTGCTCCAAAATAGAAAGCAGCGGATGCTTTACTAGTTTCAATCTTTGTGTGACCGATGTCAAAACCAGTGGGTAGACATAATCGGTCGATATCCATCATTTTTGAAACGAATATTTCAAATTGATCAATCGTGTCATCATGATGACTTAAGGTTAATCATAAATCTTTGGTCTTATAGTTTCTAAGCAGCAGTTTTATTTTCCATAAGTAGGTACGGTTGGTTTGTTGCTATGAATTAACGATGCCAGTTTAAATATACAGCTGATCTTCAAGACCTTAACTGAAAACATAACCATAAATTTTTCACTGTATGAAATTTGCTTCTTTTACTATGTTTAGATCTTGGACTTCCTATGTTTTGTTCAAATGCGACTGATGAGAGGTAACTCCTTGAAATGTACTAATAGCATACGAAAATTTTCCATATAAATTCAACATTGGTAATTTTATATTTTGAAACCACCCGGTGGTGGGTCATATCCCCGAGGGTATTCACCAGCCCAGTTGTCAGACTTGTCTGACATGAAATTTATCAAACAATGTTTTACTAAAATAATCTGCATTTGTTAAAATTCAAAAGCACTGAAAACACGGAAAGGCTTCGAAAGTATTGTACTTAGTAATTGTCCCTGTCGTCGGATTTGGCTTCCCATTTCGATTTGTTTGGATCTGAGTGCTTCTTTTACTATGTTTAGATCTTGGACTTCCTATGTTTTGGTTCTAATGCAATTGTTGAGAGGTTACATATAAATTCATCATTGGTAATTTGTATTATGCTAAAGGTAGTGCAGTTGGTGTTATACCGACACAATATGTCGAAAGACATCAACTGGAAATGAAACTCGATAGAAGACATATGAAATCAACATCTAGTGTTATCTTGAATATCAACTAGAACGCCAACTCGAACTCAAATTCTAACTCGACTTTTGTCACATTACTAGTCCCAAAGCTACACAAATGTCCTTACAAGTAACGTTATATTGAAGGGTCTATAAATACTCTTCAAAACCTCTTTCCATGCTACTAAAAATGGACCCCAGAGCTGCGAAACATGCCATTTAAGAGGTGGCGTGAATCAACTGTGGATTCTAGAATTTATGTAAGAACGCGTCAAATAAAGTTCCCCTACCTCTTCCAATAGCATCAGAACATTGGATTTCTCCACCCTTTATAAGATCTTTAACCATTCAAAACTCAAAGAAAAATAAAAACCTTGGTTTACCTTTGTTTTGTTTAAAAAGATGGCAACAAATATTAGGTTAAAGGGTAACACAAACCTTATTTTTTTCTTAACCATATTCTAATTTAAAGTACCCTGAAGATTACATTTACAGAATGCTTTATTTGCTGATTGACAACATTTTTGTAATGTTTGTTTCAACAGACTGTCGGCATTCCAATGAGAACAAACTACGCACCTCTCTTGCCTATTTCTTCCTTTCTTCCTAATAAAACTGATTTCAAAGACAGCTTTCTGCAGAGAAAATAGAAAAAGTTGGCTCAATCTTTTCGTTTCACGTTCCGCTTTAAAGATGATTTTCTTTCACTGAATAATGCTAAATTAAGTGACCATGTTGACAGCATTTATCTCAGTCAACTTGAAATCAAAGAAACTACATAACTAGAAAGGTCCGCTTCCTACATAAAGTTATACTTAAAATTAAATGTAGGGTGGGTTGAGAACAAAACTTTACGACAAGATAGACGACTTTGATTTTCCCATTTTAAACTCTCCGTTCTTCATGTGTAGCAACATTCCAGAAACAATTGCGCACAGAGAGTATGTTTCTCAGTTGATACGCTACTCCAGGGCTTGCACTTCCTATCATGTTTTTTGATAGAGTGTTACTACTTACAAGAAAGCTTCTAAACCAATGGTTACTGGTCAAAAGATTTAAGTCATCACTCAAACAAAAATTAGGTCACCAACATGATTTTGTTGACCGGTACGAAATATCCATTTCACAAATGACAATGGAAATATATCCACTGTCGTGACAACAAATCCATTCTTATACTTGTTGTGACTAAAGACCGGCTTTGTCTACTGAGTAACACGAGGGTTGACACCAATGGAGCAGGAGTTGCTTACCTTCATTAATGTGTGTGCTTTGTCTTTCGTTTTGTTTTGTTGGTCATTGTCTTGGATGTTTTTCCTACTTAAAGATTTGTATCTTCGTACTTTAAAACTTACTCGATAGTTAGGCCGTGTCTGTTTTTTTAATTTGTTTTGCGTCAGGTCAAATTTTCAAAACCTACCCGCCCGAAAAACACACAAAATGAGAACTGCAGCTTTTGTTGCTTACATATGGCACTTATACAGCTTGTATTAATTGCATACATCTGAGGCCGTTATATATACATTGATGATCAACGATAGTGCTGTTTTGAGGGATTTTGAGATAATTCTTCTCTATATTACAAATGCTCATAGATAACTTTTTGTGTTTGTTTCTGACGTTTTGGCTAAAAACCTACCCGCACGCGGACGCAAAACAAATAAAAACACAACTTTGGCCTAAGCCACAGCCCTTCGGGACTGTGTTGTTTCCTTGCAGGATTTTCTTTGATAGACGGTTGTTTGCTGATAAGGAAAGAACTTACTAAATATTTTCTATAGAATAATGAAATGATGATGTCTATCTAATGACCATTTTGTCCATCTCTGAATGGTGATATCAAAATGAGAAGTAAATTCAATATGTTTGTGTACGAATGACTGATAACATTATTGTCCGTAACATGCTTAAACAACGGAATGTATATTTTATCGATTTGTATCAAGGACGTTTCCTTCTCATTTTTCAACAAATACTATGATAGTTTTGTAATACGACAATATTTAAACAAAGTACGCAGAAATATGTAAAAGTTAAGAGTGATCGTTTTTGAGATATAAAGAGTTGAAAATTGTAGGGGAAACATATTTCTCTGGAATTTTATTGGTTTTGTATCAATTGGTTCTGTCTGCCA
>JARWCS010328480.1:0-12326 GCA_034783895.1 Geukensia demissa | reverse complement strand
AGAATTACACCAGTTCTCTTTGGTTGTTTGTTTGTGAACACCAGAATTACACCAGTTCTCTTTGGTTGTCTGTTTGTAAACACCAGAATTACACCAGTTCTCTTTGGTTGTTTGTTTGTGAACACCAGAATTACACCAGTTCTCTTTGGTTGTCTGTTTGTGAACACCAGAATTACACCAGTTCTCTCTGGTTGTTTGTTTGTGAACACCAGAATTACACCAGTTCTCTTTGGTTGTTTGTTTGTGAACACCAGAATTACACCAGTTCTCTTTGGTTGCTTGTTTGTGAACACAGGAATTACACCAGTTCTCTTTGGGGGTTTGTTGAGCATGTTGAGCCATACCAAAAGAACTGACAACAACTAAACGGAACTATTTTGTAATGGTTTAAAGGGTCAAATTGCACACATTGAATAACAGACTTGCAATCATTATTTAGGAGAAAATAATAATTTTCAACAGTCCAGATAAATCAAATCAATTCAAGTTTATTTATACTCTTTAACAGAGTGGTTTTGCTGCTTTAGATCAAATTATTGCATAGAAAAACACCTTTTGCAACAACTTAACACCTCGTGTGTGGAAGGTCATGGGTTCAATCCCTGGCCAGGAAAAACCACATTAAAATAAGAATTTGCTTTTCAGCTAATAACGCAGCATTTAGGAGTAAGAGGAAACACTAGTAGGCCCACATTCAGAATAATGTGTCTGAGAAAGGTGGCATGTCTTCCAAGGGACTGTTGCTTTTGTGATCTAGCTATTAGGCTCAGCGTGATGGTATAGTAAAAAGCAGGGTTCATTGGTCATCATCATTCATTAACATGCTTTCTTCCTGAATATTCATGAAATATTTGCAGCTGAACGTTAACCAACATTCAATCAATCAATCACCATCACAACCCTATGCTTAATATGACACTGACCCTCCAACTCTAATATTACTGCAAATCACTTTTTCCAAAACTGGTCTAGCATTGTGAAAATTTCTAAAGAATTATAGAAATTCCAGTCATACTTTTCAACAAAACTGTAATTTATTATCAAAATTTCTTTAAGAGATCTGAAAATATATTTGAAAACATTACAAAACAGTCAAATCTTCATACTGATAAAATCTAACATTCCTAATCCCCCATTTAACATTTGATCCCCCTTTTCTTTTCAGTCTAGCCACAACTTATCAACATTTTAATTAATTACCAAATAAAAACTTCTTTATTTACACTTAGTCACCAAACATTTCAATAATCACACCTATACAAAGATAGTACATGTTTATTTCTGATAATTCAGGAATGCTTACTGTCCAGTTGTTGACCTTTTGACCCCATAATGACCAGTCTGGGTACTTATGTGTCAAAATCAGATCAGAAATGTTATAATCAAATGTCATCAGGTCTAATTAACTCCATGGGGGAAATTGACATCCAAACTTTATGTAAGTGACATAATAAAGGAAATATACACAGACAGGAAGCTGCTACTTGTAATTATATGCTTAATTATTTATGGGGAGGTAACTCTGAATGCTGGGACAGTCATAATATATTCTTTTTTTATGTTATACATGGGAATTACGAATAAAATGTAGGTAAGTTCATATTGGTCAAATCAATTTTAAAGCTAATTGTATGAAAAAGATGAGCATGCTGAGTAGTATAGGCTATCTACCTGTAACCCAGGAAACTGTAGTGGTTGTCTTTTTACTGTTACCATTTTACATTATAAACATAATTGGTCGATTATTGTTATTTTTGAATGTCATCATATTTTATTTTTGGAGCATTTTACAGCTGGTGTGGATATTTGTCCATTACCACAGGCCTTAAGGAAAACTGCTGATGTTTAACAATCATACTTTTTTGGTAAGGTGTATCATGGACAATCCTACCACATCTCTTATTATGGTCAGGTCGGGGGCATTCTAATATTTGTAGTGAGGAAACCAAATGCTATTTAAAATGTTATTTTTATATGTAAAATAGAATTGAAGATGAAATACACAGTTTATTTGGTGTTTTCCCCAGAAAAATCTGGTAGTTTTGTTATGTAAATTAAAAAAAATATCCAACAGTCTTTAGTTTAATTAGCTCTACAATGCTCATATGGCACTTATAAATTGCTTTAAATATGAAAATGCTAAGTAATTACCTAAATTGACACAATATTTGATACAATTTTGTCAATTTAGAAATAGAACACACAAAAATAACAGAACCAAACTTGTTACAATTAAAGATCTATCAAGCACAAATGTTAAGTTAAAATGTCTTCTTTTTGTTTTGTGTGTGTTATGCACAATCTTTTTGGAAGTTCCAAAATCAGCAGCCTTCCAAGAGGAAGGCACAAAAATAATATTTCACCATTTAGGTCTAGGGATAACAGTGATACCAATATGTATTGATTGCATTTTTTTTACTGGGTTCTCAGTTTCAAAAGCAAGTGTCTTTTATAAGAACCACAGATCCTCTATTTGAAAGTTCACGGTTCATAATGACATTTTATATCTTCAAAATAAGACATATTCCTAGAATTCTTACTACAATTTGAGTTTTGAGTAGTCTGATGTTTGAATAAACTAACTCCTCAGGCATTCAGCTTTATAAAGCATCCATTAAAGCATCTATTACCTTATATGTCAAGTAAATCATTTTTTAGACATATACATGGTAAATAAAATTCCATATTGATTTTCCTGCAAGACTCGCCCACATATAAGATCTAATTATTACTAAATATGTTTCATTATAATGATCAATAAAGGTTAATTGGTGTTTACCACAGTAGTGGTACATATAGAGTAATTTACCACCAAGTATTTGTTGCAACTAAATGTCTTAACTGGAACATTTTTTTGTGTAATTTTCATGTACATGGTGTAAGTACAATTTTTACAATTTCTTTTAAAAGTATGCATGTACTACCGAGAGTGTTGGAGTTAAAAAGATTGATTACATTTGAACTGAATATATGTTTGTTTGTTTGATTGGGGTTTAACGACACTTTCAACAATATTTTAGTCATATCACGGCGGTCAGTTTTACTAGTGGAGGAAGCTGGAGTACCCGTAGAGGACCACCAACCTTGGACAGGCAACTGACAAACCCTATCATGTGTGATGCGAGTTAAAAGCAACCCGATTATGCATGGTAATGTACCATACACATATACAGCAATAGTTCATGACTGGGTTTGTACCATTGGTATATGTGATAGGCTACAGTGATCTGTACAGGCAAGTTTTAATCAACTATCTAAACCACATGTCCACCCAGGCCCTAACTGAAAATATGAAAAGAAATGTTATGAATTGGCAAGTCAAATATGACTTATATGGGCCAATAGAGAGCCTTAATGTATGCCTAGGGGAGATCCCTTGATCTTATTGATTTGGCAGTATCTTGTAAAGACATGATACTTTTCCCTTGACATTATTATAATTATGAAGGAATCTCAAGTTTTATTCTATGAGTTTTTAATATGGAACCTTATTAGATTTTTAAGGGAGATAATTTAATAAAATTGGTTGATCTGATGAATAACCTCCCCTTTACAACCTATAAAACCAGCTGTTCTTTGTCTAAATAACTTTTCCTAAAAAAATATACAAAACATAAAAGTACAGTAAATATTTAATCCAATCTATGCAAGACATGACTCTAACATAAACAGGAATTTGTGTTAATGCTATCGGCTTCTTCATGAAAAGTCAAGGTTTTTGAAATACAAACTCCTGAAACACATTGTAAAATGCACTTACTGAGGGTGGAGCAAGAAATCTGATGACATAATAAAACAAAAAAGTCTCTTACACAATAAGTGATTCAAAACACTTCAGAAACCCCTTTATTCTGTTGAAGTGTTTTCTTTTTGATATTTTAGAGTTTGCAGAAATCAGTACCTTATGTCAAAGGCACTTTAGATATAACAATTTTCTGTGAACACAGAAGAGCATCAACTTTGTACATTTCTAATAACTATATGTACAAAATAATTTTAACTGGTCTGGAAAGATTTAAAATAATAACCATGTACCTTCTAAAATCTCAACCCAAGATAAAACTGATAATTGTACTATAGGCAAGAAACTATCCATGCCTGCCCTGAATTTTTCAGTTTTACACAAAAAGAGGACAAAAGACATCACAATTCATTTAGGCCAGAGTGGAGACTTAAGTACACAATTTCTCCAAGATTTAGATAGGCCAGTAAAAACACACCAAGAAAAGTGCATATAGTCATTTCAATAAAACAAATTACCTATCTTTATCAAATTACCCTCCAGTTATTACAAATGATATATTTAGTACGATCAGATAAATGCTATACCCCCAAAGATTGTTTTAGTAAATGTCATATTCACCCTTTGGACATAACATAGAAAAACATTTTTATGATAACACTTTTATACCTCCCCAAATAAAAGTGACAACAATTTTACCCAATTAAGTTGTCACATATATGAGTTTTTTAATCAAACATATCTCCACCAGGAGAAGACCTAATAAAGCATTATTAAGCAGGACTTCAATAAGCTGGGACTACATTATAGATTATAATGACATGCCTGTAATGATTAGGTTGTGTAGGCCAGTTCATAGTTTATCTGCCACTGAAAATTCAAACGAAAAGATATGGGGTAAATGTCAGAAAGACTGAATCAGATCCCAAAACCAATCTATACTTTCACTCAATTTTCTTGTAAAAAATGAATCTTTTGGCCTGCAAAAACGTAAGCAACACCTGCTCCATGTACTTTAAACATGTAAATGTAACAGGCCTGATTGTCCTCCTTGACAATCTCCAACTGAAGGGGTTTATCTTCAATTTCAGTACCAATATTAGAATTTAATTTTTTCAAAATATGCCACCAGGATTTGCCATAACTGGGGTGGTTTAAAATAGCAGCCTATTTTTTACCTGATAATGACAGGATAATTATGTGAACAGTTAACTACTGCCTTTCACAACCATTTGTCAAAGATAATATTTGTATGTTTTCTGATGTTAAAACAGATTATGTCAAATTACACATCTTGCTATCAGTGATTTTTTCCCCTTATAAGTATTTTTCCTCTCAAACGAAGTATAATATTTCATGTTTAATGTGAGAAAGGAAATGTTTACAAATGGGAGTGTCTCACATCTCAACAAGCAAGCCGCCGAATGTTCAAAATCTAAAGGGTTCCATATTGTCTCACTATCCAGAAAGGCAAATACGGAAATGTTTAAATATATAATATAATAAAAATATCCATTTGAAGAAAAAATTATATTGCTAACCAATTGTCTCAAATATGATACTGAAGAAATATAATGAAAGAGCAAGTTTTTGGACCAACCACCACTTTAAAATCTCATTTATTTGTTTTCAGCCTTAAATATACCAAAAAAACATAAAGCCTGTTTATTAGATATTCAATACATTATCATTTTGTTCATAACAATAAAATATATAATATTTCAATAATTTATTTCTAATAAATGTTATCATGATTAAATGAATTATTTATGCAATCAGTAAAGACATTTAAAAGACATCTACACCTAAAAATCCACATTAACCTTGTATGTTACGATCCTGGTCACATGATCAGTCCTCGGTCAGATCAATATACTCCTATAGACATTTAAAAATCGTACAACTTGTAAGATGTCAGTTCGTTTCCTCTATCATTTCACGATTCTTATGTTTGTATTGGAATCATAAATTTAAAACAAGGATTAAAAATAATTTATGCTTTGACTGTAACAGGTAGGAAAATTTTATTACAACAAGTGTAGAGGTGTACATTTTAAATAGTGTAGCATTGATCTTAATCAATAATTTTCTGATGTTTTCGGGAAAAAAAATTACAATACAATGCAAAGCAGGGTACCTCTTTTTCTAATTTATGAACTGAAGACAGTGATAGATTTATATAAGGAGTCTACCTCCCTTCCCCTCTATGAGATTTGAACAATATGAATTTTTTTTTTCAAAATCCATTTAAATTGTGAAATTTATCACAAATTGGCATATAAAGACCAAGTCATAGTAATAATACCCCCCCCAAAAAAAAATTAAAACTAGTCATGTTTTTTGGCTTGCAAGCATACAAGATTCCTGTTCAAGCTATTTTGAACAAGAATAATAATTTGGAGTATTCAGGGTGTACACATGGTTAAGGGGTTAGTAAATTGGCTGCTGATTTGTAATATGGTAAAGAGCTAACTCCCTAAAACTACAATCAGGCAAAATTGTAAACTTAATTCATTTAAACAGCCTCACATAAATGTTTTTGTTCCATTTACAGTTGATCTTAGTCAATTGTTGAAAATCATAAGATAACCTGTAAACCAGAGGCAAACTAAGACTTTCCTAAACTGGGTTCAGAATAAACTTTTGTGGGGAGGGAAAAAAATTGCTGTATTTTAAATTTAGGAAAGATGGGTCCCTGGCCCCCTATGACCCCTTTGGATCCACCAATGTAAGTGTTGGATTGTTAGAAATTTTACTTTTTTATGGCTCTCCCAATTTTGACTCTTTCGATGGTGTCTTTTAAAACAATCACACATTTCTTGTTTTTCAAGTTTTACATTACAAAAATTTAAAGTATGGTATTGATTAAATATATAGGTACTTTTTTCTGATCCCCTGGACACATTAAAGGTCAAAAGCCTAACCAAACTTTTGATATTCAAAACCTTAAACAAGTACTCAACTTGGGATTTATCGCAAAATAAAGTTCAATATCGACCATTAAGTGACAAAGTTATAGCTTTATAAAATACTTTGCAATGTGTAATCTTACAGAAGTGCTGAACCCTACTGTGAAATAGATTATGAAATTGACAAAATTAATGTTCAGGTAAAAATGACATCATATGTTTATTACCTGTAAGATGAATTACCTGCACAACATGCAGTGAATCACATGCAGGTATGTAATTAATTGTCCAACTGTTTTTTTACAATTTGATTAATTGTGGAAAGTCTAGATTTTAGTTAAAAGTTGACACATGTACAAGTTTTCAAGGTCAATATTTTGTCCTACAAAAAAAACAGTGGAAATCTCAAGGACTGGGAAAATCTGGTCTTTTTTATCATTCAACTGTAGTATTACGAGTTTAGTTGTCATACAAGACTATATGAGCAATGCATTAAGGCTATTTGAAGGCCAAATAGCCAGCCAATGAGTTTATCAAATTAGTTGCAATTCAGTAATAAAAATAAGACAACATGGGGGGTTGAAAGTTATTAATGTCCTACATAGCAAATTAAGTCAGTCAAACAGAAGCCCATATAAGACAATATCTGTTGTCTTGAACCCCAAGTAAGCAGATCTGATGGATTTCCAACAATGGAAAATATATATCGCAATGTTGATTTATTGGAAATAATATTGATTAACATATTGAACACATATATTTTCTGTAAAAAACCTAAGCATGAAGGTCTTTTTGATCTCTAGCAAATATTTTAATGATTTCTTATCCTACTGATTTGTGTGAATATTGCTTAAAAAGATATCATGATTATAATTATTTTGAGGTATTGATAAAATTACTAAATAATTCAGAAAATCAACAGATATTGTTACAAACTCATGACTAATGAGATATTCTCAGCTCTTGATTAGATCTTCAGCTTCACCAATCAAAGCACTGAAGGCATTGTTGGTTACAGAAATTGTTACAATACAATCTTCTTTGACAGTGAGAAACCCAGTTTTAAGAAAAATCTCATTTCAGACCAATGTCATTTCTTTGCTGAAAATTATAATAATATTGAATTGTTTAGTCAATAAATAGTTTTTGAAATAAGATTTTTCAGTAATCTTTGTAAACGAACAATGAAGTAGTTTTTTTCTATTGAACACAAAAATAACAAGGGGAGAAAAATTGATATCATACAACCCACTGGTTATAATAATAATGCATTCCAATAAGGTAACTAACATATTATACAAATGTGAAACACCTGGTGTCTTTTATGATTTAAAACTGCAGAAATAACCTTTTCAACACTGTGTCATGGGTCGGTAAATTGAAATTCCTTCAAAAACTGATTTGTTCGACAACAAATTTAGAAATAATTTTGTTGGAAAATCAGTGAAAGATATACCTTTAATAGTGTATGACAGTCCATTTGTATTTGACAATAGAGGACTAAACTGGGCGTAATCAGGTTTACTGATCCTTACATTGATATACTTCTTAACTGTAATTGAAACATAAAAACTTTGTAAAACAATACTAAAATATACTCTGTAATGTGTCTAGTGCTTTGAAATAGTACAATACAACCACCAGATCATAACAGGGAAAAGTATATCGTTTTAAATGTAAAGATCCTCTTATCCCTGGCAGTTCGGGATGTTCTTGCCTGATTTTTATGATAAGGCATCATAATAAGACTCCAGGCATTTAATCTTTAGATTTAAATACAATAACAAGTGACCATTCAGTACACATAATTTGGTTTTTGTGGCTTACAACATCTTATGACGAGACATGTTTACATAATCTTTCATTAAACCATGTGGTTTACCTGCGGGCCTACCGATTTATTTTCACAGCTTTTCTTTAATTTTGGGGAATACCTGTCGTCTGTTTACCTACAAGTTCAGGTAATTCATTTATATTGTATTGTTAAACAGGTGAACGGCCACTGTGGTCTTTACATGTAATCCCACAAATTGTCTATAGTACACCATTATCATATTTGTGGACCATATAAGATTAAATGTAAACATTGACAAAATCAAATTGCTACTGATAAATTTCAAAATAAACTTTTTACACCAAGTTTAATGGGTATTTATCAAAATCTCAGATTCTAATTGTTTGATTAAACAGGAAAGATGGATCTTTTAAAGTCTCCCCATGGTATTTTTTGTTGAGATATGATTAAATAATTATCATGTCAATAATGTCCATATCATGAAAAATCTGCCATAGGTATTTTTTCCTTCAGAGCAGACTTTAACCAAATGCTTAGCAGATCCTTAACCTTTCCCCAACAGAATTGCCTCAGGTTGCCAAAAAGACTTATTTCAAAAGTATAGAGTACAAAAGATTTTTGCTTAGAAAAAAAAGAAAAATGTAATCTTTGTTTAATATTTTTTGCCTCTGGTCTGCCAAAAATTGATGTTGAATTATTTTAATGACAACATATCTGAAAAAATATTTTTGTGGCTTCTGGTATGTCAAGAATTATTTCGATGACATGTCTGAAAAATATTTTTGTGGCTTCTGGTACTAATGGAGTAAAGAAAAGAAGACAAATTAAGAATAAAATGTCATTGCAGATCTGTAGCTACACATTCTGAAAAGATAAAATCAATTATCTTTAGAAAAAAATATTTCAACATGGTCAATGAGGTTTTTTTCATCCATTCCAAGCCATATCCTATTATTTATTACAAGAATTGACCATCAAACACAGATTTAATCAGAAATGGAGAAACTCAGTAAAAGGTTTCTGCTGTTCAGTGGGAATATCACCTATTACTGATAATTCTTTCCATAAATCTATTATTAATCCTTTAATGTGAGTAATAATAATTATTTATGATTAACCAATATTTAATCTCTATCTAGATCAAAGGGACTATGTTACAAATTATGCTCATTTTGTTACAGTTAATATTTTCTTATTATCATTGGCTTTTAAGATATAGATCAATTTAAAAAATATTGAAAGAATTGTCCGTCTCACCAAGGTCAGTCAACTAATAAATTTAAAACAGGGGTCAAATTTTATAGCAATTAATCAATTTTGGAAAGGATACAAACAAATTTTGACAACAAAACCAACAAATAGGATATTCATACCCCTTTTGTTCAAGCTAATATTGACAAACTTGCAATTGTTCATGTCAGTTTCGAAGTTCATATGTCAGTTTCACAACCTCAAACAAAAGATTTCTTGTAAATTTCTCTGTTAGGGTGTCAAGATTGATTTCATTTAAGACCTAAGGGAAGGAGATATCTTAAAATCTTTCAATTTGGTGTTCTAGACTTTTCTTAAACAAGACCAGCAAGTCCTCAACTAAATACAAATCTACAAATATCCCCTAGGTATTGTACAGAAATCTAGAGATAAAACTTAGGACCAACCACATTCCAAAGTGGGCATTAAAATAAGACAGGTGGATTTCTGGCTTTTATGACTATCTCTGTTCAATATTTGATCAAGATTTTTAATTGGAAAGTGTAGTGGATAGTGGACTTACAATTCTAATTTTGTGGTAAGCATTGTATAAACACATTACTACAGTACCTCCAACAAGTGAATACTTTGACTGACTGGTCTGTCTAAATTACAAAACTACTAAAAGCTTGCTAATGTCAAAGATTTCCCCAAGAAATTCTTGATGGATAGTGTGACTTACTAAAGCATGGTTGTTAATAAATTTAATGCATAGTGGATGGAAATTCGAGGATAAGACACCACTGAGCTCCAGTCTCTCTGACATTTCCCCCATATCTTTTCATATGAAGAATATTGTCAGGAATAGCTTGAAAACAAATAGACCATGACCTAAAATATTGAAAAGGCACCTACCTGTAAGTAAAAAATAATTTTTCTGGATTAAATGGACCCAACATGACACAGAGAATAAAGGAGTTAAATTAACCTTCAGATTATTACCCACCCAGTCTGACCCAACTGTGATTTATGTTAATATAGTCAATATAAAGAAATGGAAATAATTTTATCCAAATCAGAATGCAATTAGGCAGAAAATATGACATGACCCGAAAACTCAGCCAGGTTGATAGATTTCAAACTAACAGTTTATGCTTAAGATGCCAAAAGTCTGCAGTTATATTGACAAAAGTCAGCACTTCACAAGAGACTTAAATTGACTTTCATGTATGTAAGATAAGTAATTAACATTTAATCCATAAATAAATAATGTTAATAACCCTTCAAATAAAATTTAGGAATTTAAAATGGACATTGTTGATAGCAACACATTCCAATGTCCAAGTTGGTAGAAAATGGATTGGAACATGTTAAGTGGTTAAGCCCAGACAAATAAAAAGTCCATAAAATTATTGACCACTGATATACATTAGAAATAATCAATCACCAGTGTAACAAGGTTAGTAACATTAGGATTGGTGATAAACACATTCTCATGGTCAGCTTGACCATCAGCTTAATTGGTTTTTTTCTTCATCAAAATTCTGTGCAAGTCTCTCATGACTCCAAGTAATATATTTTCACACCTATTATGATTGCAGCTCAATACAACAAGAGTAAGCTTAAGACTCCCTATGGCCAAAATTAATATCATATGGTTTGTTTCCCCTAACCAGAGCCTATGAACCCAGGTGTCGATAGGTAGGTTGGGGATAATTATTTTTTATCAAAAAAAAAAATTTGTGATTTAGGCTTGTAAAAATAATTATTGAGTTGCAATGATTTTGCAGTCGGTCAGGATTAGGGAAACAAACATCATTTTATCTTTGGTCTAAGATGTTTAAACTTTAGCATTGTGTAAAGGTGTAAAGTTGCTGAGATGTTAAGATGAGCAGTATAATTAAACAGTAGAAATTTTCCGCTGTATTTAACAGAACAGTCTTCACACTTTCAATGGGTTTAGACAGTCACACTGTACAATTTCTACTCCAGGGTAAGAACATAAGACACCTGTCTCTACACAGATGTCAAACAATAACAGGTGTTTAGACACTGGTACCCTAAATTCTCAATTCATCCCTTAAAGCGTTTCATCCAGCACCTGACAAAATAAGATGATTTTACTTTTCAGAATCACTATGGTTAATTTTAATGTAACGCTGTTAAGATTGTGAACTTGTTACTGTTGCTAGCACAGACAAAGTCTGGGATAATTATGATATATTCAAAATGCAGTTTCTTTAGGATGGACATAACAGTAATTTGGTGGCATCAATCTCTGATCCAAATACTGGCAATCTGATCACTGGCGATGCTTAAGCATCATCAGTCAACTCACAGACTATTACTGGCAAATGTTTAAATACAAATACAGTTTTTATATGTATGCCACAATTTTATAGGTATGCATAGTTGGTTATTGACCTTATATGGAATATAGGAGAAGGCAATCCTGATTTTGGACCTGATAAATTCCAGACCAGCGTAAGTTCAAGAAAATGCACTTTGTAATGATTTATTCATGTTTTAATATAAAAATAGGAGATGTGGCATGACTGTCCATGAGACAGCCACCCACCAAATGACAGTAGAATTTCAACTTCTACAGGTCTCATTATGGCCTTCAACAATGAACCAGAGTCCATACCATAATGGAAGCTGTAAAAGGCCCCGAAATACAAAATGTGAA
>JARWCS010328470.1:0-12326 GCA_034783895.1 Geukensia demissa | reverse complement strand
TTTTTCTTCCCCCCCCCCCCCCCCGCTATAATTACTGATCATTGGATATCTGGCCTAACAAGTTTTATTGATTGATTAATTGAATGGGCTTAACTTCCAGCGGTAAATATTTCATACATGTATGTTATGAAGTCAATATAAGCATGGTCTGTAATCCATAAGCCCCTCCCACAAGGGCCCCATGATTGGAATAAAAACTTCTTCTTTTTCTTCTTTTATTCCAGACAATAGCATATTAATGAGTGATGGTGAATGAGGTCTTCTTCGTACTGCTCTCACTAATTAATGATGCGTGCTTAATGCCATGTTTACACCGTTGACTGATGTACTGCAACCAAACGCGACCCTGTAGTCGAGAATTGATCTTTGTTGATCTGGAATAGTATCGTGGCCGATCTTGAGAGGTCTGCAGAGTGATCCTTGTCGGTCTAGAACGGTCTACTTTGATCGATGTATAATCGGACTTTTAACTCGGAAATATTTGACTGTCAAAAAATCCGTGTAGAGGTCGTGTTAATTGACGGTCTGGAAGCGGTCGGGTATAAGATCGAGTTGTTCGTGAAGAGAACTTGTTCTATTTCATGGCTCGAAGGTACTCGACCTCTACTCGATTATCTCGACCATTTCAACTTAGTTCGATCCCAACGACTCCATCACTTCAGTCAATCGGGGACTGCACTAGATATCTACTCGACCTCAATTCGAGTAGCGTCGACCTCTGGTCGAACTACTTCGACTAACCTTGGAGCAAACTCGACGTATATGCGAGATCACTCGAACTTCATTCGAGTCCAATCGATCTCTTTTTCGTATTTACTCGACACTCTCAATTGTATTTAAAAAGATAGGTTCGTCCTTCGGTATTCTAGTTTTCTCTAGTTGCATTATGCGACCCAGAAAGAGAAAAACAACTAAATCTTATACTGACACAGACGAGACTGACCATGAAGATTATGTCAGAGGTAGTCCTTCAAAATGAAAAACAAACAACAAATACTGCATGACTATCAATTATAGCAACGAACATTGCCACTTCTGCACAACAATTAAGCCATGCAATACTACATATACCTCCATTAACATCATCATCTCCATCCACAAGATTCAACCATAAGACAGGCCATGGGAATTGCTGTCAACGCAGATGTGCATGATGACCAAGATTAAATCCTTTTGACACGAATTACTGCCTGGACATAGTCAAAGACGTTCTAGTAATTAAGGAAAGTATGAATTTAAATTTGACATTTACATGTACCCCAAACATCGGCCTAAGGACCTCGGGAAACATTTCGGTCATCGGATTCAATAAAAAAACCGTCGTCCTCGAATCTAGTCAATAAATGTTTACGTTTCGGTGAGGTTACAGTTGTTCTGTTAGCAGTATTAATGTAAATGACGATTTCTTTACATAAGAATTATGTTGAAGATTAATGTGTTTGGTGGGTTTTCAAATCCGATGAGATTCATTCATGTTTAAATCAAACAAACTTTTTTTTCACTAATGTTTTATCAAATATATGCCCACATCCTATCACTTTATCATAAAACAAGTATGTATATATTCTTTATAATTGATAAAACCATAAAAATTTATGGCCACTTATCAACAAATGCAGTCATAAAGTCTTCAGTTCAAATGCCAGTTCACTTTAGCGGCTAGAGAGTTGAAAACATATTTGATCATATTTGAGAAAACTTTGACGTGCAATGGCATGTGTTCCATAATTTTGTTACTTGTGCCACCTCAACACATGCTCAATCCGTCATCTGCCTACCATTACGTCATTCGCCAGGTTTTAGATGGTCTATAAAATCACGTGGCATAGTAGAATAGCAGATTCTCAGAAAACTGTGTAATTTAACACCAACTAGTATGACAAGGCTTACGGTTTAGGGATTTAGGTTCAGACATCCAAGTAGATACAGAAATATCATGACCATAATTTTCGTATTCTAGCTGGCTCTGCTAACACATCACAAGAAAACTTTACTTGCAACAATAATATCACTGACTGATGACGGAAAGCATTCAAATACAATACATTTCAAATGTGGTTTGATTTACATGAACAACTTCTTGATAATCATCTCGGTCTTCTGTAGCTAGAAAAACTGGTAACCATATACCACTCTCCAATCAACTTCTATCTAAAAAAAACTGCACATGTGCAATGATTTGATGTACACAAACATCAACTGTCGCGCTGTTTCTCTTTAATTAATTCCACAGGAAAAATACATATTAAATTCAATCGAGATTCGATCAGCCATGATCGGAAATACATCGAGAAATTTTCTTATTATACACAGAGCTTATAGTCGTGCTGATTGATGTGATCGTGTAGACGTCAGGTTGTTGTCAGAAAGATCGAGTATAGGTCTGGCTGAGGTTTAATTGGTAGGCGTGAATGTATTTGGAACTGATCTTGCATTGCCTAGTTTGATCTGGAAAAGGTCGATATTCAGTCGTGGAGGACACTCGACCTTTACGATCTCGTACTCGGTCGGGTAAATTTATAAATCGAGGTACTGAAGTCGGCGGTGTAAACAGGGCATAACGGAGACATGGGAGAAGCAGCAAATGTCAATTTTTATGTCTTTGGTTTGAACCGAATGGGGATCGAACCCAAGACTTTCAGCACTCGATTCATGCACGCTAACCATTACACAACAGAGGCAGTCAAACAAGTTTGGGTTAAAAGATTTTTTTACATGTATCCTTGGCTGAAGATTCCGTTTTGGTCAATAAATCTCTGCGATGCTTTAAACTATTCAAATAAGTCTTATATTACCTAAAAAGTTAGGTGTGGATTTGTTCTTGAAATATTCCGTTATCTCGTCCATTGTTATAGACTGGCCGTCGTTAGTTCTTATCCCTTTCTGCAAAAACAATTACAGCAGCGAATAAGTGCAGCTCGAGAGGTCAACTACAAGACAAACTAAAAGGTTCAAGAAACGTTTCAACAGGTCAAAAGTTGCAAAGTTATGATCTTAGACTTGTGCGAGTCCCTGTTGTATTTTTGGTATCGAATTTCGTTTTGTAATAATTTATTAATTGTTTGCTTATAAATCTTCTGATTCCCGTTAGTGATTGCTAAAATGATTCTTGTGTCATCTTGGACTACTATTTTTAGCAATGATATACAACAGATGATGACTTAAGCTATAGCTTTTGTTAAAGTACCTTGTGGATGAACCCGTTGTATTATTTTGTTTAAGAATGTGTCCTTCTCATTTTATGAATTTTACGATACTGCCATTACAAATGTGTAAAAACCACAAACAGAGTAAAAGCTGAAACCCCAACGTTTCGATCATATTTCGTTTTAATATTTTATTTCATTGGTATACTAAAAGTCAAAACATTCACATGCAAAGCTAAACAAATTGCCAAAAACAAAACGATTACATTTTCTTATTTTCTATCTAAGATAAAGGTGTCACTAGTGGCGCAGGAGTTGCTTACCCTTCCGGAGCACTTGAACTCACCCTGGTTTTTGTAGGGTTCGTGTTACTCCAGCTTTAGTTGTGTTCTGTGTTTGTCTTTCGTTTCAGTTGTTGGCCATGGTCTTGTCTGTCTTCCGAGTTAACGATTTCTGTCTGCCCCTTTGGTATCTCCTATTTATAAAATTTCTATTTTTATTGAAGGGATTTCAATCAAAAGATATTTTATGATCCAGGATGATGTATTTCTGAAAATGTCAAAACAATCCATTACCTAAACGGAAATTGCAACACTTTCTCAGAAAAAGTAAAAAACAAGTCTAAGCTAATTGTACTGAAATGTTTTCATCATGACTAACCACTAGTTGAAATTCAAAGAAATTTAAAACCAATCGTCATTGATAAAGTCATCCAATTTATCTCTTATTACAGTTAAACAGTCCTCATTTCTAATGAAGAAATTCATTATAAACTAGCAGACCTAGAAACGTGAACGGCTGAAAATTGTCCCATTGTAAAATTATATAGGCTTGTGTCTGAAAAAAATCATCTTCTGCTTACAAGAAAACAAAATCAAATCTAATGCTTAGGAATCTCAAACAATAGATAAAGAAAGGCAACAGGGTGACTTGATTCCCAAATTAAACTCTGATTGGACGCTCACCAGGGCGGGAAGGGTATAAAAATAAGCCGTTCTGTTTCTCCGCCTGCAGGTAGAACCCGTTGATTGGGATGAATAAATACTCCATCCCGTCTCACAGGAAGTAGGCACTAGATATCTCGTCCTGGAAGCACTGGTCCTCCAAAAGGAGCGTTCCTGGTTGGGGATGTATATTTTCACAACCTGTCCGCAGGGAGACGTAAATGACACCACGTGTTTAGAAACTGTCACGTTCTATGCACGTAAAAGACCTCTTGCAAAAGCTCGTTTTGAATAGTCAGTAGGCAACCAGTTGCAAGGCTAAATTTTTCGACCATACCCGACCCGCATTTTTTCCAATGGCAGTTAAAGTTTCCCAACCTAGATGTCGCCGGGATACAGTCTACATACTGATTTATTGTTGTTCAATTTGTTTCCGTCCTTAATATTCATTAAATATTTCGACGTAAAACATCAATCAAATGATGGTGATGAAATCCTTCTTCGAACATTATACTGTTAATGGGAAAACAAGAAAACAAATGGTACCCTTCATGTACAGTTTTACCTTTTTGAATAAATGTATCACAAAATACCAATATCAATATATGGCCATTATTAATTATTTGATAAAATAAGATTGTATTAATTTTCGTATCAGATTTGTTAACAATGTTTAGATCACGGCTATCTTATATTTTGGTTTAAATGCTACTAAAAAGATTGATTTTTGATTGATTGTTGTTTAACGTCCAGTGGCAAATATTTCATGCATATTCAGGACGAAAACAAGTTAAACAATAAATCAATATGTAGACTGAGCAAGGGACCGGTAAGGGAGGGACTTTTAGACTGCCACTGGAAAAATTGCGGGTTGGATACGGGCAGAAAATTTAGCCTTGTAACTGGCCGCCTACTGACCACTCAAAAAGAGCTGTTACAAGGGGTCTTTAACGTTCTTAAGACGTGGTATTTCCTAAACATGGGGCGTCTTTTACGTATCCCTCTTCACGGATTGTGAATTTATACATCCCCCACCATCAGGTACGCCCCTTTTAGAGGACTAGTGCCTCCAGGACGGACATACATGGTGCCTATTCTTTCACCCGGCACAAACTTCGAGAAGGGGAATTCTAGTATTTATACATCCCGCTCGAACTAACGGACGCCCCTTTAGCAGGGGTTGTAACTGCAGGCGGAGAAACCGACCGACTTATTTCTATACCCCGGCCGCCCTTGGGGGGGGGGGGGCAGTCGTCATGGAAAGTAAAACTTAAATTAAAAAATAAGAATTCTACATTTCCTGAAATGGCGAATTCGCGATTACACTGATTGAGCTGACTAACCAATGGCTTTAAATAAAAGAAACACGACGGATGCCACCAATTAGGTCTTTCATATCTTCAGATTTATACGAGTTGTCTTCCATATGGGTAAATGAATATAGCTGTTATGATAAATGTTAGGTTTTTTATTTTTTTTAATTTTATTTCATTTAACAACTAATTGCAAAAATCAATCTTTTTGTTTACTTTATTAATGGGCAACGAACAAATATTTCTCCTTCGGTAAATATTGTCGATTTTGCGAAAAAGAAACACATTTTAGGTTTTCTCATATTACAGCTATATTGAAACACCCTTCTATCATGGGAGACAACTCTTTAAAAAATATAAAAAATATTGATTTATCCCGGATTACAAAAATCGGGAATAGAAAATAAACGTCATTTTCTTTTTTTGTTTTTCTTGTCCTCGTCCTTTAGCCATGGGTTTATCAATCTTCAGACGTGCATAGAATTACATAAGTTCGTAAAATATCTTTATAGTCTTGGAAACTGGGCGTTACTAATAAGCAGCAAAATACCTACTTCCTTGAAAGTCAGTTTGACTTTGGTCCATCAGTCGAAGAGGTTATTTTCCATATAGATCATTCAACACTTGATCCATTGACCGCTTACTGTAACAGCAACTCCGAGCCAGATGGTAAGACATATCTTTTTTAAGTATGTATCACCCCCAATAAGTGAAGTTTCATCGAGGCTAACTGAACTTTACTTCTCTGGGTTTGATGAATTCTCATAAAAAAAACAGATGTTTAAATTAAATAACAATATATGCGAGTATTTATATAATCAACAAATTTTTATTTACTTTTTTTCAAATATTGAGATACATGTACATTGTAAACCATTTTAATGACTAGAGAAATGTTGTGCCTTTGCGGTTGTTCGTGCAAGGTTGTTCAGAGTGATTTTCTATTTACATATACTTTTAACGACAATATTAGAAAATTAATTACACACAGGTTTTTGTAAAATCGTCATCATTGTTATACGTTGCAGGATATTTATGTTTATGTCTCGTTTTTACTTTTCTGCAGTGACGACACAAAACAACGTAGTTACCACGATTGATGATGATTTGACCACAACCCAAGCAATTAAAACATCGAAACAGAAAACCACTACACATAAAGAGACAACCAGAGTAAATGCTATTTATACAACTTTACCTAAAAATGAAGTAAGGACTACAACGAATGATGATATTTCAGCATCTATAAATATAGACATTGTTACTACAAATGCAAACACACGTTTTACTGAACAACATACATCCGTAATTGACACAACCGCTGCGAACCATGTGACGATGGAATCATCTTCTCAAGCTAATGATCAAACATCGACTACAAATACAGAGGCATGTGTTCAAACTAACTACCTTTGTTTATGTAATAATTATTTAACGGATGAGGAGATACAAAGGAAAGTCACAGATTTAGTCGACATACTAAAGATCGACAAGAAAACAACAACCAGAGGTACATCTATTTGGCTAGTTGCTTTTAATCCCGTTTTTTATGATAATGTCTTTTATGATTCCCTTGGGAAACGATATTTCTCCATACAGGAGAGCAGATAATACCGTAACTTTGTGAAACCTGGATGAAATTGTTTCTACTATTGAAAGGTGAAACCGTTTGATCTTGAGAACGGTCTCTACACCAATATTGCCAGGTTCAGATTCACGTAATACAAATAAATACCAACGTGTTAATTAAAAAGTTAACAGAAGGAAAATTTTGAACCTTGCAAAACTAACCAATGCAAAATAAATATTGTAAAATTTAATATGCTATATGTAGACCGCAAGGGGTACATGTAGCTTCTCATCATTAGCATTAGAACAAAAACGTAGGAAGTTCGAGATCATAACATAGTAAAAGAAGTTCTGCATATTCATAAATGTTTTGACATGATAAGTACGAATTATCTGTTCTTTTACCATATATGGAAACATTGTAAAGGGAAGTAATCACAATGTCCATTATGGCCAGATAAGAAGTGTTTTCCAATGAAGCACCACGGTATGAATTCGCAAAAAAGATAATTGGCAAATTGATTCTTTAAGCATAAAAAATTGATTAGACAGTTTAACTCATTAGGGTATTACGGGATATTCCTCCAAATATTTTTATTGGAGTTTCAATATAAATATCTTTTTTTCACTCACTGTTTTTATTTCGAATGTAATACTTTGACTGGAACTTTACATTTATTATAATTATAATTATAAGTGCTTCAGAAATGCTTTTGATAAATCTAAAGTACAAAATCACTGTGAAAAAATCATTATTTATGAGGGTCATTGAGCATAAGACAGCAAAAGTCTGCTGCATAAAACCTCATATTGATCGAGTCAAAGCATTCCACATAGTAAGGTGTTACTAATTTTTTTTTTCATTAGAACTCAGTTGTATTGCTGTTGAATTATAACATCAACCATTCATTTTATTTACCACACAGTGCAATAGGAACGTTTTAGAAAGACTGGTTTAATATCGTAAAAATAATGTGTGAAGGTCGAATACTTGGAACCAATGAAATCAAATATCTGCAACCTATGAAATCTATTTGAATACTGTTTCACTTTAAATTTAAACATGTAGACCGCTGTTTCTGTCATGAACGTCATCATTACAGATTCTTGTCAGAATTGAGGATATATTTTATTGTCTGGCTGCATCACAAGGCCAGGTGATCATCGGGCTGTCCTCAGTGAAAAATGAATTAAAACTTTCGGTAACACAGAAATATAAAATAAGGCACACAAAACTCCATAAGCTGGAGGTTTTTAATGATTCTGTCTTTAAGTAATGTAATCATACTATAGCTAATAGGATACCTCATAGACAAATATTTTACTTGTTATGTTTAGGAAATTATTTTGAATTAAGAGTGTTTGATGCAAAAAACAACTGTACACCAGTATTGCGTCAAAATTTGGATTATCTACGGAAGGTTGTTACAAAAAATAAGCAACATAAATTGCAAATTGACAACTACACTGCAAAAATAGGAAATTTAAGAAGACCAACAAGCATTTGTCTTGGCATCTGTAGCAATAATAGGAGTAAGAATGATGTTTGAAGGTTAACAACTGAGATAGTTTTAACGTTTTGATCCAATTTTTTTTAGCAAGAGCTTTAAAAAGTTCTGCCGATGACAGGAGACAGTCGGCTGCAGCCATTGGAACAGCAGGGGTTGTGATCTTGTGTGTATGTATCGGAATGATTGTTTTAATGGATATTCCGCGGCTGGTTGTGTATATCAAGAATAAAATTTAGAGTTTGCTGATATTCTGTAGTAAAACTTCATTCACACGTAATTAATTCGACTTTCTCTTTTGCGGATTTTATTACTTTGTGAATGATTGCTGGTAAAGTGTAGATAAAGGAAGACTAAAGATGCTTGATTTCTTAAAATACAAAATTACCAATGTAAAATAAATATGGAAAATTTAGGTATGCTATATGTACATTTCAAGGAGTAGCCTTTCTTAATTCATATTAAATTCTGTGACTCTTGGATGTGCGTTTCGATGGGAAACTACTGCGCACTTTTCTGAAAGATTTATTGCTATATTTCTGTGATGCACATTTCAAACTGTACTACAGAAACATATCATGGTGTAAAACAAAGCTGTACCGCAAAAAGATGACTTTTCTATTGTCACCCTTTCGTTGATTTGATCCAGTGACAACTAAAACTGTAATTCAACGCAAAATTGCGGTCTACCTAAGATTTTCATCGTCCGTCAAGAGAAAAAAAATTCAGTTGATATTATCCTCCAGGGGTTTTGCTTTATTAGGATTTCGCCCCGAGAGTAGCCAGTGTTTAGAAATAGGTTACTCTGGCCAGGCTTAAAACACCTTCTAACGATATGTCCGTTGGTTGGGAGGGATGTAAAAACTCGACCAGAAATAGGCTACTCGGTTATTCCGCCAAGAACGGAATCCCTTTGTTTGGGATGTATGAATACTAGACCGCTTAGGATCCGATAGCCGGGGTTAAGGAATAGGCTATTCAGTTTCCCCGTGTAGAACACTTCCTAAATGGGCGTCATTTGGTTAGCCTGGATCTGTACATTCTCATCCGGTCTTAAACGGGAACGTTACTCCCGTGCCGGGTATCGGGGGAATGCCATGCTCTTAGCACTATATATATCCCTTTGTAACAGCTCGTAATGAGAGGTCTTTCGGTGGCTAGTTGCTTAGGCAAAATTTCCTACAGTCTCCAAAAACAGTCAAATTTGAAAATTGCCCGGCCTAACCACCAGCCCACCCGATTTATGATTTGTTGTTTGATATCTTTCGTAAAAAATATGCCTAAAATATTTGCCGCTGGACGTTTAGCAACGATCAATTAATTAAATAATCGATCCTTCCAGGATTTAATTGATTATAGAGAAAAAGGGAAACTTAATTAAGGATTTCTGGTGGAAAGATTAGTCACCATTTCGTATTTTTTTTTTTTTGATTGTTAAAGACGATATATCCATTTCTTAAACTAAATTCCGTCCTGGTACCGTATTGATTAATTGATTGTTTGTTTCTAAACATCAAATAGAAAATATTTCATGAATCTCAGGACGAGAACACGTTCAACCATTATCAAAGTTATCGAAAGTGTGGCTGGGGTGGGAAAGATAGGGCAACGGCTCTTGAATGCTAATAGAAAATAATCAGCCTTCCCTTTTTCAAAATCGACAAAAAGGGAATTTTACGTGCATGGAGGTGGCATTATCCACACAGGTCTAAGGCCAGGCTTTTTTCGTTATGACCTTGAAAGAGATTCCTACTGGGTATCCTACTGGAGCACTTGAGCTCGCAAGTGTTCTATATACTTAGTGTTGCTTAAGCTTTAGTTTTCTGTGATAAGTTCTGTGGCTTTCTTTGTTTTTCGTCTTTTAGCTTTATTTGTCTGTCTTCTGACCAAACGATTTTTGTATGTCACATTGGTATCTTTGATTTTGTACCTATTAATATTTTAAAACATCATGTCATCAATGCTTTCTAGATGAGAATGACTGTTGACCGGATCTATCCTATTGAACTTGAAATCAAAGATACTACAGAAATAGAAAAGTCTGCTTCTTACCTAGACCTACACCTAGAAATTGATAGTAAGGGCGGGTTAAGAACAAAATTTTACGACAAGAGAGATGACTTTGATTTTCCGATTGTTATCTTTTCCGTTTATATCTAGCAACATTCCAGCCGCACCTGCATACAGAGTGTATATTTCTCAATTGATTCGTTACTCCAGGGCTTGTGCTTCCTATCAGGATATTATTGATTGAGGGTTGCAGCTGACAAGAAATCTACTGAGCCAAGGGTTTCTCAGGAAAAGGTTAGAGTCATCACTCCGGAAGTTTTTCGGTCGCCATCATGATTTGGTTGACTGGTACGAAATATACATTTCACAGATGACAATGGATATCTTCCAAACTGTCATGAATACAAATCCGTTCCTATACCGGTTTTGACTAACATCGACTGTGACTATATACCGGCTTTGACCACTGAGTAAACCGACGAGTGCCACAAGTGTTTTTCTTTCGTTTTATTTTGTGGGCAATGGACTTGTCTGTCTTCCGACTTGACGATTTCTGTCTGCCCCTTTTGTATCTTCGAATTCCTCCTGACTACTTTACTAATTCTGCATTATCTTTGCATAAGTAATTGGCATATTTTACGTTCCAGACTGTTAAAAGAATTGATTGATAGAGGTAAATAAAAGTAGACGGTTTATTCTGACTTATGTATGTAAGAGAAATATCGAAGATGTCCAAGGCCACGAAAACTGCACTTTGAAGAATTCCCCTACTCCAACAAAAAATCCTAAGATATCAATAATATACAAAACGAAAAATTTGTTGACAAAAAGTGTAAAGTAAACCTGTTACTTCTGACACTCGTGACAAATTGATAGCATATCTGTTGTCAACATCGAATTTAGGCAATCGAGTCAAGATGACGAAAAGATAAATTTCTATGCCACAACTTCAACTTCCTTTCTTACATAACATGTGGCGTTATAGCTCTATAAACATGATCAAGGAATATGGATATTCTTTAAGCCTCCAGTATGGTGTCAATTAAGAAGAAAAAATCCGGTATTAGTTTTTTCATGGTATTTGGGAAGGATAAGTTTGGATTGACTAGAAGCAAATAAAACCCCTATCAATGAAAGCGATGTTAATCTGCCAATCTACAAGAAATGATCTGTATTTATCTAAGAAAAAGATATGCAATAGGACAAACAAGACTGTGTTATCGGCATAAGAAATTCTGGAGTAATGATTCCAACCGGGGAGCAACGTACATATATCCCTGATTGAGCAGTTTCAAAATATGTGTCATCCACTAGGGTCTGCCGAAAACAATATTGGACACATGCTCTTGAATAACATGAATAACATGACTTATCAACCATGAGATATATACGCCATACGCTAAGTCAGGTGGAATGTCGATGCTGACAAACAGGCTGACAATTGGAAAGTTGAAATCATCACGTTTGCAATAGAATTTTGATCGTCAACTTCTTCATTATATAATTCTTTAGATCAAGCCTCAAGGTATGAAGCAGACTTAAAGGTGTCTGTTTCGTGTTTAGTTATATTGCTTAAATGAAGACAGTCAGCAGGCTTCGACTATATTCCTGTCTACTACATTTATATGATGTGATTTGCGGAAAACCAACAACAAATACAATTAAAAGTAATACATGTGCCTCTTTGGAATAGAAATTGGATGTTTTGCTTAAATAGGTAGCATAAAAATGTGTAATTTGTTATCTACTCTGATGACAAACCAGTGTAGAATACCCATGCGAGAGATCAAAAGTGCATAGTCCAAAGTGACAAGACAAATTTAAAACAAACTAAAA
>JARWCS010328461.1:0-12327 GCA_034783895.1 Geukensia demissa | reverse complement strand
ATGTCACAAGTTCAAATTTTTGGTTGTTTTATGATTAGATAAATATAATTCACCGTTAAACACCATATTTAAAGTAACACAATCATTATTTAAAAAATTTGAATTTTAATGCATCAAAAATTGACTACAGAAAACTTCCCATTCAAATCACTTTTTCACTGATAGTAAATAAATCTTTTAAGGAAGAAAAAAACATTTTGCACTTAAAATTACGACATACCTAGATACATTTACAGTAAAAGGTATGCCACCTACATCCCATTTTAAAATCTTTAAAATTGTAAAAAGGCGATTTCCAAAGTGAGCTGTGCTGACAGTAGCTAATATTTTTCACAAAGGAAAACATAAAAAGAGATGATGGAAGGACCTTTTATCCCTAACAGACTTAATATCACTCGATCCAGGTCCATACAATGACAATTGTTGTGGATCAAGAAAAATGTTAAGATCCTTTCTACCAAAGTGAGGCTGCAATACCCCCAGCATATTCATACAAGATCAAGATTTTTAAACTAAGTTTGGCTATCACTGTGAGGTAGGCATTTTGGTTGTTTGTTAGGATCACTAAATATACAGTTTTGAGAGGGGATCATTTAAAGTCAATGCCATTCCAGTTTGGTTCTAGATGGTTAAACAATTGCAGAAAAAGTTTAAATCCAGCTGTGGTAGCCATCCCTGTTTTCAGATAAGATGATGGATATGATTCTGAGAGGAACATCAGTTTGGTTCTAATTAGCTAAACAGACAGAACGATTTTTGAGTGAATTTTTCTAGAGTCCCATGTTTAACTAAATTGGCTGTGGCAGTCATTCTTATTGGTTACTGGGGATTCCAGATAAAATTTGAGTGGGGACTCCTTTAAAACCATTACATTTAACTTTGGTTTAAATTTTGGAAAAAAAATTTTCAAATGAATTGTAGAACAAGCAAATTACTGTGAGCAGAGTGCACTAATAAATATACCCTCCAGCATTTCTAAACAACAAAACTAGTCTCCCTCAGTATAAAGCTAATATGATTTTCAAAAAGAAGGTAAATTCACAAGGAAAATTGTGAATAACCATACCTTTAAATGACTGTCAGTCTGCTTAAATGTAAAGAAAAGGATAGGACACAATCTTAAATGTCACATGTGAGAAAAAATAATTTTTAAATGTACAATGCCTACAAAATATTATAAATTTGATAATCTTTATCAGGTGAACATCTACATATCATGAATCAACCACAGACCAACTTTAGAGTGAGTCAGTTGAACAGTGTAAGAGGAGAACATAATCATTTTGTGTGATGTGCTCAATAATTCTAAGTTCAAGGAGGCATTACCCTGTCAAAAAAAGATATATAAGTAAATTGGTCATATTGTTAGGTTTACACATTAAGGTGAACAACTATACAAAAGTCAAGTCAATCTGATGGAGGATGTAGAATTTGTCAAGACAAACAGACTGATTACTATACACCCTCCAAACTTCATCTGCAAAGGTGGGGAGAATAAGAGATACAGTCTTCAGTCAGCAGTATTTGGAACTTGTAAAATTTCCCTATTATTTCAACCAAAACTAGAATTTTTTGAAAAATTATTGTGCAACCATTTCTTGGTATACTCTCAATAATCTTGTGTCACCAAATGCAAAATTTTTTCAAGTTTATTTGTTTAATTGATTATAACACTCTACTTGTGCATTTCTGAATAACAACAAGTTGAAGATGAATTGTAATTTTTGTTATTTTAATTAAGCTGAATTATACAGTAAATATTTTGATTTTTGTTTTGTGTTCAACTCATGAGAAAATTATACTTACACATAACATGTTTATAGCCAAATAAACAAATGAACTATTGGAAAATTTGCTTTGGATGGTATAAAATTTAATAAAATCGAACAAGAAATGGCTGTACAATAATTAAAAAAAAATGAAGATTTGGTTGAAATAAAAGGGTAATTTTGTAAGTTCCAAATACTTTTGACTGCAGACTGTACATAAAAGATGCACATCTTCACTTCCTGTAGAACAATATGTCCAAGTCTGGCTGAATTCCGTCAGTCTTTAGGGAGGAAAATTGTATAACAGATGTGTGGCCCCAGAATAGCACAAATCTCAAAAATCAATTTGACAAAAAATGAGATAGGAGGTGCACAACTTCACAGCCTGAAGAAAAATCTGTGCAAGTTTTGTTGAATTCCATCAAGGAAAGAGGGGGAAGTAGAGTATAAAACAAGTGTGACAACAAAGACTATGGCACAAGACAGGTGGAAGTGATCCTTATAAGCCCCCGAGCTTCTAGTGGGCAACCAAAAAATGAGATAGAAGTTGTACAATTTCACTTCCTATTAAACAATCTGTGCAAGTTTGGTTGAATTCCATTAAAACATTAAGGAAGATAAACGGATAATAGATGTGTCCCCTAATATAGAATTGAAAACCCTGTTTAACCAATATCATCAAAAACTAAAATAGGAGGTGCACAATTTCACTTCCTATTCTATTTAGATTAAAAAGTGTGTAACATTTATCAAGCCAATTCTGTAATTTTTCAAACAAAAATTAACTGGCAAGTTAAATAATTTGATGTTTGCATGTGCAAGCACTGATCAGAATTTTTTAAGAAAGCTAAGATTTTTAAGTAATAAATTGTTAAATACCGGTATAATTCCATCATTTCAATCTTGTCATATCAAAAAATGTCATTTAGTCAATGTACCCTTTCAAATAAATTTGCATGTTGTACTGACACCACATTTTTGTTCACCTTTAAATTATAAAACTAATCACATTTTCAATTCTTTCATGTCCATTAAAAAAATACTTTTGTAAAATTTCCCTGTTTGTGTCTGAATACATAAATGGCTCATAAATAAATGTGATGATTTTATGGCTGCCTATTTTATACAGAGTTTGTCATATTACAAGTTTTTGGAAACACACAAAAATCAGAAGAATCAAAGAAATGTAGATTGAAATCCATGCCCTATGAAAAAGCATGATGTACAAAGGGAGATAACACAGCAGAAAATCATAAAAAACTGCCATTTGAAACTGAAATCAATTGCAAATTTGCGTTATCAAAGACCAATCAACTTGAAACTTTATTTGAGGTTTTACACACTTCTGTTGATTTTACAAAATCAAAATTTGTACCCTCATTTCCAGTGTTAAGGGAGAAATCACCCATTTGAAACATGTCCGTTCTATTTGCAACCAGACTGAATTCAGATATACATTTCATATTTAAAAAGTTAAAATATTATTTAGCAGTGTGTTGATTTTAAAAGGCTTCAACTCATATGTAACTCTTAAGTTGAAAATTTATAATACATAACTACCATTTACCAAACCAAAAGTGACAGTAATAAATTTGTAACTGACAACATTAAAACCTCTGTTTTCTAACTTTCCTTTGTTGTTTAATACAGAATTGGATTTCTCCTATTCCTTAACCCAAATATATATTAACTACCTAGACCCATCCTTGGGCAGGTAACTGACAAACCAACTCTGACTTTACACAACAGCAATATAATTTGTCTTTTGTAATCTATTGAAAAGGGATTATTTGAAAGTTTAAGTTGCAAAACTTTTCAATTATCTTAATCTTATTTCTTAAATTTCTACAGAATTTAGTACTTTTAAATTATTTATCACTTAAAAAAGAATTAAATTCAATTTATTTTGAATTCTAATAGATAAATTGGTTAAAAAGATTAAATATCAAATTCAAGGGAAGTAACTACGTAGTAGAATTTTCATCTATCTTTAAATTAAGTCTTTTTTGGTATTTTGTCAAATCAATGTGAATGTGAATGAATATATGTCATGTTAAATATGCCTGTCACGGGCCCTTTGGTTATGTTAATAAAAATTATCTTATATGGATTATTCATTGAAATTATGTAGGCCCACACAATCCGGAATTTGCCACATTTTCAAATATCAAAAGTCCAGCAGGATGTATGTCATGTTATGTTGGAATTTAAATTCTTTGCTGCAACACGTCCTCTATGTTAAACTCAGTTTTCTTCAGCATACTAAGAAAACTTTCTATTACTCATCTAGATTAGTATGTTATATTTTTACATTGCAAATATCTGTCTCAAAATTGCAATTTCATTGATAAATATTGCACTTCAGCACTATTTCTTGAATAATTAAAGTTCAATTAAAATTTCTGCTTTTATCAGTCATAAAACCTGTGGGCAGTTACTTCCTACCAGTATATTTTCAGTGGAATGAGTGTTTCAGTTAAGTCACATTAATTTATTGTTGTGTTATGCTGGTTAAAACAGGGTCGATCACTTTTTTAACAAACTTTTTAGACAACAGTCTCTTATTTCAAATTACACAGTTTATAACAAGGTCATATTTTCAGCTCAACCGATATCTAGATGTAAAGAGTATATTCCCTTATCACACATATGCGACAGAATGAAGAGGGTGAAAAAGGGGGGTCACCACACACAAACATACAAGAAATATAAAATGTAATTTCATGAGAAATGTAAAATAAGAATTTGGCCTGCACATTTCATGTTGATCAGGTAACACGAAACAGGACATATAACATCCCTCTAGCATGACACTTAAAATAAAAAGTAAAATTTTATGCAGATAATGTTCAGGGCCGTATATTTAGAAGGATAGGTAACTTGCAAGTTAAATTCTCGTTGAAATCTCGAGAAGCATGAGAATTGAGAGAAATTAACTTACAATTTTCAAAATCATATTTTGCATTAATTATTCCACCAAACTTTTTGAAACTTGTAATATACTTACAAAATATATAACTGTATATGAAAATCATGATGAAATCATAAGTAGATCACCAGTAAAAAAGCCTTTAGGGTTAAAAGGTGGTATACATTACCTTTTAATCTAAAGCTAGGCTAGTTGTCCATTTTAAACTGATAAAAATGCCAATTCTAGGCAAAAAAAAAAATTATCATGTTATGAGCTAATGTTAAAAAAAGTCTATTTGACTGAAAATAATTTTGTTTTTGAGCTTACAAGTATCGATTCTCAACATATTTACAACATTTAACAAAGACTGTTAAAGAGTTACCAATCCCTCTGTTATTTACATCCCTGATAATGTTACCTATATTAAAATCTCCAACAAACTTACGACCTCCATGAATTTTTTCTTAATTACACAACAGTCAATTGTAATTGTATATCTCTATCAAGGAAAAAGTAGTGCAAAAAGTAAAACTTGGGTCATGTCGTATTTCCTATAAGAAAAAACAGGGGAATTTATTGCTTTGAACGTCTCATGTATTTTATGTCTCTGGTTGCAATCAAATGTTAAATAATGGTCACCAAAATTATAGACCTGGAGTCCAAACATTTAAATTGACCACCATGCAGACTTTTCCATGTGGTGGCCACTGGTCACTTAAAATAAAAACATACTTTGAGGCTAAGTATGCATGATGTGACATTTCTAAGCAAATTTTTAAGTGAACATTGTGCCCAAGTACTTGTTAAATATTTCTAACATGTTTTTGAATTTACTTTGTGCATATACACACAATACACAAAATACAATAAAAGCTAAAAATTATGAAATTAAAAGTCATGTAATGACAGTTAAGTTAAATTTTAAATCTACACAAAAATTGACACATTTACAATGAAAGGATTTCAATAAACAAAATGGTTTTTGTGAATTTTTAATCTAGACCAAAAGCAATCAAGTAATCAATATTTCTGTCAAATATGATGCCAATAGGAAGAGGGTTAAGAAGAGTTTACTGAAAAACAGATGACAACAACTGAAAAGTGACAGCACCAGCTCACCTGCAACCTCTGTCCAGGTGAGCTGAGAAGTATAAACATCTTGAGCTAGCTATCAAAAGTTAAGTGTGTATTTACCAGATGATTCTATTATTTATGAAATGAAAGATCTGATATAGATTTCAAGGAGACCTTAGCACAATATCTTACCAAGCAGATATCCCAACCCCCCCTCCTTATGGTCAAAGGTCAAAACAAAAATCATTATAGACTTTCACAATGTTTGTTACTATTCTAACTACCGTTTTATTTTAACTATTCTATACTTTTACATTTTCTTAAAGAAGTCTTGATATCCACGTGGGGGGCTGAGTACTGCCACAATAGTTTTAATTACCCTGCCAAATATTGTATGTACCTGTATAATGCCAGAAAACCTTTTTTAAATGGTTTGTCTAGGTTCTTATTATTTTAAATTTAAAACTATTTTCATAAATCTGGTGTCAAAAGTTCTTTCTTTGACCATTCGGTGAGATCATTGGATTTGGACTTTTATTTTAAGTAATGTGTTAAGTTTGTCCTCTGGAGTCAGCTGTGTTCACTTACAAAGTCAATACAGACTATTCAAGTGCTAGACAGGTTAGTATTTTTTATGAACTTCCTTCAATGTTTGAGGAAACATTCTCCAACTCCCCTATAAATTTCCTGTACTGAAAATTAAACCTTTTCCATTAAGCCTCCTAAGAATATAACTGTTGTTGTATAGTAATACAATATGTATTGTTTGTTTGTAGGTGAAAAATGGCTTAATGAAACTTCTAAACAATTGGACCTTCTGCTGTTTAAGAGTTTTAATCTAAATTTCACCTGGAGTTGAACAATACTTATTTAAGTTATTGTATTACATTTACTTCTTATTTTATTGAAAATTGTCTTTGTAGAGTGTAGCAAATTCAACAGTTAAAACTAATGCAATTTTTTAATGTGGTTTTATCACATCACTGTTATGGGAAGTGTTGAGCACTTAAAACAGGTTTAACCCCATCACATACTTTATGTGACTAGCCCCAACAAAGAACCTGTAATTCAGTGGTTGAACTTGCTTTTTTTTAATATTTTAAAATTTGTATTCTTAACTGACCTATCACTGCTAAAGTTGAATTGCCTCACATTTTATTTTTGGGGCTATTAACAGCTTGGCTTATGATGTAGATCTTTCTCCACCTGTAGATGTTATGCTGTTTGTAATTTGGACACTTTGGATGGCTGTCTCATAGACAATGTCATGTTTCAACACCAGTTTATCTCCTGGAGAATGAACACCTTACCATTTGCAAGTATAGAAAAATACTGAAAAAATATAAAAAGCCCCTTTTGGCCCCTCATAAAAAACTAGGGGAGCTGGAACACCCAAAAACAATCCCACACCATATCTCTTACTAGGGATGAATGTTTCAAAAAATCAAAAGCATCAGTTCATCAAATCAAAAGATAAGCTGCGGAAACCTTTGTGTCCACAAACAGAAGATGACAACAAAGGACAAAGCCAACGACACTTCCATCACATAATACAACCACAAATTTTTTGTGGTCGTATAAAAACTAATTAAGAAGTTGGAGTACATTTTCAACAAACAGCAGATTAAATCCATATTCTAATATGAGGTCCTGAAAATGTTAACAGGATTTACCCATGGTATTTAAAATCTCCAATAAACTTATGACTTGCAACCACAATATGTTTTGTGCACGAAAATTGCGATGCCACAATGAATTTTGTGCACTGCATATATGAAAACAAAAGCATTTTTCTTAATATTTACCTTTTAACAATATTAGAATACAAATAATTCATGGCAGCCATAAGTTTGTTTCTATTTTATCATGGGCTGTCATTGTTTTCAAAAAAATTTTCACTCGCTACCGTTCAGGATAAAATTAATTTAATGTAAAAACAACTCCAGCCCATATTAAAATCATCAACAAACTTATTGCTACTTTGAATTATTTCTTATTTTACTTTTTTGGAGATTTATGCGCAGTATGCAGATAAAACCAGAGACAACATGTATCAACCTCCCCCAAAAAATACTGCATTTCTCAATAAACTCTTAGGAGTGCATTGAGAGAAATGGTTGCATGAAACCTATTATTAAAGTCAGAAACTTGTCAGTGGTTGTTATGAATTACTTCAGCAAACAACATCCACCAACAATCTGATCCCACAGTACATATAGTCTGACTTGGTTAAGGCACAAAATGTGATGGGACTGCATTTCTGGTAACCAGAATCTCCACTTCTCTTTACACTACATGATACAGCATTTTATGTGCTGAAGATTTGTAATAAATGTATTGTTTTAATTCATTGCAGGGTTATTGATACCGTTACCAGAGAAGGCAGACAAATTGAAGAACATGTTGGCACGCTTGTTTGAAGATTGGTGGCAGAAAGACATAGAAGGCAGAGAGGAATTAATGTCTAACACTCTGATCTATCTTCTCCAAAGAAGTCTACAGACACAGACGGTATGCCACAGACTGTTGTCAGACTTCTCTGACATGAAATTTATCAGATAATGTTTTATATGTCATATAATGGAAATTTGCTGCATTCATTTAAATTCTAAACTAAAGGACTGAAAATATGCAAAGGCTTTGCATAAGTATTGCACTTAGTAGTTGTTCCTGCTGTTTGATATGAGTACTTTTATTTATTATGTTTGGATCTCAGACTTTCTTTCTTTTGGTTATAATGCTTCTGATGAGAGGTTACTCCTTGAAATGTACATATAGTATACCCAAAATTTTCCATATTCATTCATCACTGGTAATTTTGTATTTTGAAAACATGTATTTGATGTATATATATAATGAAAAATGTATGTTTTGAAGGTTGAGACAGAATAGCTGTTTGAAAAACTTAGTTGTGAAATAAATGATCGTTTCAGTCAAAACCTTTGAAACATCTGTTATTAATTTTATTGCCATGAAATTACATTTCTGTCAGCTATTTGTGATTATTTTCAAGTATTACATGGGTAAATCATATTGAAAATTTTGGGAAGAGAGATCAAAAGAAGAACTAGGGAATTGCTTATAAATGGTGACTTCTTCAATGTGCCAAATTAATTTTTCCTGTGCATTTCAGATTCATTCTAGTCCACCATTTTTATTAAAAATTGTGAAAGATGAGGTTTACTTTGGTATAAGAGAGTTTAGTATTGATAATAACGCTCAAAATCATGATACTGTGAATTTTAGTGTAAAAAAAATTAAAATATGTGCCTGGTAATGACATTTTGGCAAAACTTTGAAAAAAAAAAACACCTTAAGGTTTGGAGGAGGGAGATAGTAAAAACAATCTGTTTTTTTGTTCTAGACATTCTCCATAGATTTAAATTTAAAGTTGTAAAGAAAAATTACAAAAATCAAGAGATTCTGTTAAAGAGACATATCTATATATTAAAAACTGAAAGTCTGATTTCTTTCATGGATTATATTTTTTCACAGGGAAATTTTAAGTCATATCCACAGGTTAAAATTCATTAACAATATACCCTGGCAATATAACATGGAATGGGAAAAAAAAAATTAATAAAAAATAACATGTATCTTCATTTTACAGATGGTAGATGTAAAGAGAGTTTGGTCCGTACATGAAGCTTTAGATCAAGTTGATATGACAAATGAAAGTAGTGAAAGTTTGAAGAATCTTCTTAAACAATGTACTTACAGTATACCATACCTTAAATGCTCGGAGGTAAGATTTACGAGAAGATGGTAGTACAAAGTTTTATAATCCTTTAAATGCATGGAGGTAAGGTTTGTGAGAAGTGGGTAGTACAGAATTTTAGAATCCCTTAAATGCATGGAGGTAAGGTTTGTGAGAAGTGGGTTGTACAGAGTTTTATAATCCCTTAAATGCATGGAGGTAAGGTTTATGAGAAGTGGGTAGTGAAGAGTTTAATAATCCCTTAAATGCACGAAGGTAAAGTTTGTGAGGAGTGGATGATGCAGAATTTTCAGAAAAAGTGTACAAAGAGTATACCCCACCTTAAATCTGTTTATAGAAGGAAGACAATTTCTTTATAGTCCTCTTGGTCTTTGTTAATTATTTATTATTGAAAATGTAGGGTTCACAAAAACTATATTGTTGACGTTTGTCAAACATGCCTTCTGACCTATCTTAATCTAATTTTGATAGAATATCCCTTACATGCTCAGATCCAAGTCAGTGCTGTTCCAGAAATAAATGTATATTAGATATTTTAGGATTTTTAGGGAATGTGCATGCAGTTGAAGTTCAACATTCAATTCTATCCATGATGGTATTATAGTTGTACACCCCAATCGGTAATGTAAGTCACCATGCATGTAAGACTTTAACAAAAAGATGTAATCTGCATCCATATGACAATCCTTATTTGATCATTTATTTATTATAAAATGAAATTCTTGTTGTTGTACACATGTGAAGTTTTATCTGTATTACAGGGTTGCAGATTTCTGGCTTATATATTAAGTCTAGAAGTTGAACTTACAAAGAAACTGCACAGTACAATCAAAAACCATCTTCCTACTACATTCAGGTAATTACTGAAATTTATTGCAGCATTACGACTAGAAATTGAAAATCTAACCTGTTGCTTACCTGTAAACTAGACGAATGTTGTCATATAGTTAAAAGAAATTATATTGAGTGCAGTGTAATTAAGGCATTTTCATTCATTGTTTTTTTTTCCATTTTGTCTACAATCTGTTTGATAAAAGAAAGAAATGCAAGGCACTATTTTTTTTAAGAACTTGTTTTGTGCCCCACAAAAATCTAGTGAACTTAAGGCAGCATCTTAATGAGAAATTATGCAGTACACAATCCAGAAAAGATGTGGATTGTGTCCTTCTGGCATATTTTCAAAATTCCTTTTTTTAATATTTAAAATAATAATAATTGTCAATATAAACAATAGCCGGTAGAAAAGGATTCCTGATCCTGACCATAAAGTCAACGAATGACTCAACTCTTAGTATAGAATGTTTCCATCCCTTGTGAGAGCTTTTATTCATTGTTTCCTTTTCTGACATTAAATAAAGCTGACTTTGTGTCTGTGTTTTTATCTTCACTAGGTATTGTCTCCACTCTTTGATTTATAGAAATCTTAAGCCAAACTCAAGCAATTATCGTAGATGTTGAATGTTTGTTATCCTGTCAACATTTGTGACAAAAAAAAACCCAATTCGCTTGTAGCGATTTAAATTTCACTATATTTTTAATAATATTTTATTGACGAAATAGGGGCCCACTAGGGACATGAAAATAGTTAAACAGATAAAATAGTTGCATTAGACCTACAATAATGACACACACATAGAGGAGAAAAACACAAAAAACAATATACATGTAATTAGAACTTTAAATGATAGTTTTTTCTGATTGGCTCATTTTCAGAAGCCTTCTTCTCTGAAACCACAAAGACAAATTGAACCAAGCTTGAAGCATCTACGAAATGCTAGATCCTGATACCATTACAAACATTGCTACCGCAAGCAGTTCTTGTTCTTGACCTGCTGATTTAAAAAAAAAATATTTTTCTCAGAAACCAATAGCCTAATGGAACCAAACTTGACGGCAAGTATATAAAATATGGAAGGACCTTTACAAAATTTCTTTGTTTCGACTCGATTGGACTAAAACATGGTTGCAAGTTCTTACAAGCAATGCTTGATGTCACCTGTACTCCCCAAAAAGTTCTTCCAAGTAGCTCGTATGACAAAAAGTCGCGTAAGCCTCCAAGTAGCCGATAACTATTTTACCAGGTTAAAACTGGCTTCATATTGAGTGTGATCCAAGCTTCTCTAGAGGTGACGTGAATCAAAGTTGATTCTGAATAACACCAAGTTACAACAGCATTCAAACAACGAATTTCTTTACACTCTAAATTAAAACACAATTGACACGTTATAACTTCGTATTTTCCTTTGCTTTCTTACAAATATGGCAAACACAGATCCAAATATTTGGAGAGAGACCATCCTTTCTATTATACTATACCATTCTTCTTACATCGAAAAGTAATTGAATATGCTACGTGGAAGATGCTTAATTTTATGATTGACAACAGTTTTATTACATTGGGTGAACTCATGCTTAAATAGACTATTGACATATAGGTACTTACTGCGCTTCCATTCTCACCAACTTATTACTTTATTTGTGTAAAGACTCTTGCAGGCAGCACCTTTTGAGGACAAAAGAGAACCAGAGAACTCACAGGAGCCTGTCATCGCTCACCTGTCATATATTTCCAAAATAAAATTTACATTAAACCATTTGAATTAACTATGGTTGAATAGCACAAGCAAGTTCGGGTGAGGCAGCCATCTTGGTTGGCGGATGCAAGAGACAATTATGAAGGGAATCCATCTAGGGACCATTTCACCAAAGATTGGCTCCAATGGAGTTAAGTTTCAGATGAGAAAATATTTTTTATGAATTTCTATAGGGTCCTACGTTATATTAAGTTGGGCCAAGGTAGCTGTCTTGGTTGGCGGATGTGGTCAACAGACAAAATTCTGAAAGAAATTCTCCTG
>JARWCS010328441.1:0-12327 GCA_034783895.1 Geukensia demissa | reverse complement strand
GCATGAAAACTTGACGCTGGAGATTTAAGAGTCACTGAACCATGCAAAGTAGGTCAAGGACCAATGTCATGTGGTTAGTCGATAATTTCATATCATGAACTATAAGCACACTAATTATGGTCATTCTATCATTAATACTTACAGAGAAAACTAACGCCGCCACCGCCGCTGCCGGAAAGTAACACCTATGTCTTGCTTTCGCGACTTCGTCGCAGGCGAGACAAAAATACACCCAGAAACTCCAAGGAGCCTGAATTACCCGTTGATTTCCCTTAGTGTCAAATATAAATTGTTAAACAAAATTTAGGTGTGGTAGAAACCTAGTTTATTCCTATTTGAAAATGGATTTTTGATCAGCACCAAAGTAACCAAACTAATGAAACATTCACAACATTTTTGGTTTAAATCTAGTATTTGTTTTTCTAGAAGTTTTTTGTATGCATATCCTATACTGTCCTATATTAAATTAAGCCCCTCCCCTGGCAGCCATAATGGATGACTGATTGGCACTGAAGTAACAACACTTGGTTAACAACTTGTAAGGAACAATCACACCATAATTAGTTACAATCTATCATGTGTTTCTCTAGAAGCAGAATTTTGAATAAATTTCACATAAGGTGCTACGTTGAACAATTTAGTCCCCTGCTGGCAGCCATACTGGACCACAGATTGCCACCAAAGTACCAAAACTTGGTCAACACTTTGTAAGGATCATTCCTGCCATATATAGTTTCAATCCATTCAACCATTCTCTAGAAGATTTTTGTATAAATTTCCCCATAGGGTCATTTGTTAAACTAAGTTCTCTGCTGATGGCCATGATGGATTAAGGATCATCGACAAAGTAACAACATTTGGTAAGCACCTTTAAAGGAACATTGATGCCATGTTTGGTTTTAATCCATTCAGCCATTTTCCAGAAAAAGATTTTTGTATGAATTTCCCAAAGGGGGAAATGTTAAACTATGTTCCCTGCCATTGTAAACTTTGTTCCCTGCCAATGCCAATGTTGGAAAAGTGATTGGCAACAAAGGAACATTCATGCCATGATTACTTTCATACATTCAGCCATTTCAAGGAGTAGATGAATTACTCATAGGGTCCTATGTTAAACAAAGTTCCAGGCTGGCACCAATGTTAGAGGATGGATCGTCAATAAAAGATTTTTGTTTTGTGTGATTGGGGTTTTACGCCACTTTCAACAATATTTCAGTCATTTAGCAGCGATCAGTTTTACTGGTGGAGGAAGCTGGAGTACCCGGAGACAACCACTGACCTTGGGCTGGTAATTAACAAACCTTATCATGTATAATCCGGTTAAACACAACCCGTTTTTTTGTGTAAACGAACGAATTCTCTTATCATGCGTGGGAAAAACGAACGAATGCTCTTATCGTTAGTGGGAAAACGAACAAACGAAAGAATGATTGAAAATATAGACAGAAAATTTTAATATTTTTAAGTATCTGTGTTTAAAAGAAGATCTTAAAATACCATGTTCAAGTAAAATAAATTGAAACTGTACTTGTATCTCAAATCTTCTAAATCTCGTATGTTTTCAGTTTCACATCTATTTTTTTTTGAATAAATAAATTTTGTTTTTTTGCATTTATTGGCAATCCACACGTATCCCTATTCTACCCTGAATTCGCTATAGTTTTATTTGCCAAATATAGTTGTGCAAAATAACAGTCAAATAATTTTTATATGCTAAACAAAGATAAAGATAATATATCTGGGAATATTTTTGGTTCTCAGATAATATATATCTGATAATAGTATGAACAAATGTATAGTTCTTATGTTGCTGTCAAGTCCTTTTTTGAACATTTGATATATCCTTATGTTATTTTTGGCACTTATTCATAACACAGAATTGTTTAAGTTTTGACAGTAGAAAAAACTAAATATTGTTGAACGCACTAATTAGAAATGATCAAATAATCTTTTTCAACGTGCAATGTATAATCCATATAATTTTGTTTTTTGTGAACAAATATTTGTTATTATTTAGGAAAATGTTTGGTATAAATTCATGCAACTAACTAATTTATGCTATTTTACGTTAAAATTTATACTTCTAACTCTAAGAGAAGAATATGCAATGCACAATTATATTATTTTTAGTTTGCAACAAGACAGTTTTTCAAAATTTTCCAAAATTGTGGTATAAATTCATGAAACTAAACAATGTATGCTATTTTTCATTTAAAATTTATGCTTCCGGCCCTAAGAGATAAATACGCAATGTACAATCTGGTTTTTTTTTTTTTTTTGCTTTGCAACAACACATTTCAAATTTTTTTTGCAAATTTGTGATATAAATTGATGTTATTTAATGATTTATGCTATTTTCATTCCTAAATTTACAATTCTGACCTTAAAAGATGAATGCGCAATGTAGATTGATTGATATATTTTACTGCTTAGACAGCAAAGAGATTGGGCACAAGTTATAACAACTTACAAATACCCGCTCCCTACATAAATATACAGAAAATAAACACATGGCAAAAGAATACACATATACAAATTATAATATATATTATTAATAGTCAGAAAGAGAAGTGGAAAGATAAAAGAGAAAAGAGGTTGGTAGACCTTTGACTGGCACAGTTGCAACTTGTTTTAATGGCGTTTAATCAAATATTTTAGAGTGTTTTATAAAAGTTCGAACTTTGTTAAATATTCCAGAGTTTGTTGCATTATCATAATCGTCCTTGCCAAACAATAAAATTTCAATATCACGATCAGTTTCACTTAATCTGGAAAATGGTTGAGCATAACTGACATTCAAGTAAGAAATGGATAGCATCCTCGAATGGTGAATTACATCTACATTTAGGACTTAGTTTTATGTTAAAGCCGTACATGTCAGCATTTAAAGAACTACACTGGTGTCGTAATTGGGCAAGCAAAATGCTGAGTTTTCGACAACCTTTACTGAAGTACCCGGATGATTTACATTGTATTTCTTTTAACCTCTTAATAAAAACTGAGATACTTGGTGAGTTTCTAATACTTTGATCAAGAATGTTCCAGTCAGAGGCAGTAGAAGTGACAAACAATTTACTTGTAACTTTTAGTCTTAGTTATAGGCAGAACATAATTTTTGTTACTCCAAAGATTATATTGATTGGTATCTGATATCTTTGGAGGTAGTAAGCTATTAAGGTATGGAGGGCATAATTTACTGTCATTTTATAGAAGACTGTTTGTTTTCTTTGTTTTTGTCGGTTTGACAGGGTTTCCCAACCGGTTTTGAAATATAATGATTCTCTACTAGAAAACTTGATGAGTCCAGATACTATTCTAGCTGCCTCTAACTGAATTTTTTCTAATCAGTCCACTTCATAATCATAACATCCATCCCAGACCTCACATATGTAATGTCCACTGTCCATCATGTGAGAATGTTATGCCTAAATGTTTGTGATTATTAACAATTTCTACCATTTTGTTATTAAAAACTAATTTTAAGTCTTTTGTGTTTTTTCATTGGAAATTATTAAAGCTTTTGTCTTTTTAGAGTTAAAAAAGACTAGCCATAATTTTGCCCAATTATTTATGTGAATTTATTTGCTATGTATATCTTTTTCAATATTAGTCAAATTATCACCAGAGTACGCCGGCAAAGTGTCTTTTTTTACAGATGTTATGATAAATTTCAAATAACTGATAAACGGTGGAGTGTCCCAATAGGAAACCACCTTGGTATGCATATAATAATGCATGTGCTTATACACAATACATTCCATTACTTTTCCTAAGCAACTAAGTAATGATATTGGATGATAATTTTATAAAATACTTTTGTTACCTTTTTTTAATGATGGCATAACTTTGGCAAGTTTCCAGTTGGAAGGAGCAGGGAAAAATTAAAATGGTGGCAGAGTTTTGCTAATAGTCTCTACAGTTGCTTTAAGCATTTGGTGACTAATACCATCTTCCCCACTAGCCTTGCCAATCTTTAAAGTTTGGAGTATATCTTTCATTTCTTCAGTATGTATATGTATATGAGATAGAACAGCATTTGTTCTAAGGGGTAAAATCTTAGGGTATCAAGATTTGTTATAGAACTAAAGTACTCATTTAAAAGGTTAGCTTTTTCGATATCATCGTAAACAAACAATGTAGAATCCAGATTATTTTATTTTTGCAACAAGACAATTTTCTAAAATTTTGCAAGTTTGTTATATAAATTGATGTGATTTAAGAATTCAGGTTATTTTCATTCCTAAATTTATAATTTTGACCTTAAGAGATGAACGCGCAACGTAGAATCCAGATTAATTTATTTTCGCAACTAGACAATTTTTCAAAATTCTCCAAATTTGTGGTTTAAATTCATGCGACTGAACAATTTATGCTATTTTTCATTTAAAATTTATGCTTCTCATCCTAAGAGATAAATATGCAATGTACAATCAGATTATTTTTGCTTCATGACAACACAATTTTCAAAATTTTACGAATTTGTTGTATAAATTCATTTGGCTGAAAAATTTATGCCATTTTTCATTCAGTTTTTAATATTTGAAATTTGCCCAATGAACTTGAGCAAAAAAAATAGCCAAAATATAATTGTTTTTTATGTAGATATGACAATTATCAATAAAACTGAACAAATTTTATTACTTTCAAATAACCTTTGTACTGAGTCATACAAAATCAAACTAAAGTGGACAAATAACACTAATAACAAAATAAATACAGTACAGAAAGGGGAAACCCTATGTAAAATGCTTTTTTTTTGTAAACTTTGTTATTCTGCCTGCACAAACCTGCAACACACGATACCCTTTTGATGTTTTAATTATTTTCGTTTGTTTTCCCACGCACGATAAGTGTTTGTTCATTCGTTTTCCAACGCACGATTAGAGCATGCTTTTATTCTTTGTTTTCCCACGCACAATAAGATTGTTCCTTTGCAAACAAACGATACAATCGTTCGTGTGTGCGTTTTTCACTCATTCGTTTATCGTTTGTTTGTATTTCCTTTTTCATTGGTTTGTTCGTTTGTTTAATGGTTAAGTTATATGAATGAAGGTCTGTATGCTAAACTTGTTCCTTCCAGCTGTGATGTTGAAGACAGATCGGCAACAATTCTTACATTGTAGTCAGCACTTTGTAGGGATCATTCAGCTATTCTCTAGAAGAAGAATTTGAAAGAATTTCAAATAGGGTCCTATGTTAAACTAAGATCCCCGCTGGCTGGCATTTTGATGACAAATCTGCAACAAGGAAACAACACTTGGTCTGCATTGTGTATGAAACATTTATGCTATGTCTGGTTTCAATCCATTCAGCAGTTCTCTAGAAGTTCAAAATTGACGAAAGATGACACACACCGAGTGATAACAAGTTCACATGGACTTTTAGTCCAGTTGAGCTATAAAGGGTGTAAGATGGGACCCTGACTGCCACTGGAAAATCATAGGGATGAGTAGGGACGGAAAATTAACCTTTTGTAGCAGCCATAGGCTTTCCCTGTTTCAAAATCTACACAAGGGTCTTTTACATGCAGGAAGTGTGGTATTCTCCAAACATTACACAGGAATTCAAAGGGGATTATAAAGAACATGTAATATTATTAGGGTTACATGTACATTGAACATATTCTGGCCATGGCAGCAATTCCTGATGTTGACATAGGAAAGCCAATCAAAATTCAATCAGAAGGCCAAACAAAGACCATGTCAATTAAGTTTGGTTTAAATCTAGTGGGAAAAAAGTTACAAAGGTAAATACTACAAAAAATGCTTGGAATAACTTTTGTTGCATTTTTCATAAAATTCTGAAACCAAAGGGGCGGACAGAAATGTTAAGTCAGAAGACAGACAAGACCATGGCATACAAAATGAAATGAAAGACAAACATAGAAGACAACACTACACTGAAAACTAATGCTGGAGTAACACGAACCCTACCAAAATCAGGGCGAGTTCAGGTGCTCCAGAAAGGGAAGTAATTCCTGCTCCACTAGTGGCACCTGTCATGCTACTCAGCCGGTGTATAGTCACAACCGGTATAGAAACAGGTTGTATTCACATCAGTGGGAAGATATCCATTATCATTTGTGAAATGGATATTTTGTACTGGTCGGAAAAATCATGATGCCGACCGAAAAATTTCCAGAGTGATGACTCTAATCTTTCCCCAAGAAACCCTTGGCTCAGTAGTTTTCTTGTCAGCTGCAACCCTCTATCAATAATTCATAATAGGAAGTACAAGCCCAGGAGTAGCATATCAACTGAAAAATATACACTCAGTATGCAGGTGCGGCTGGAATGTTGCTAGACATGAACGAAAAGTTTACAATGGGAAAATCAGTCATCTCTCTTGTCGTAAAGTTTTGTTCTTAACCCGCCCTTACTGTCAATTTCTAGATGTAAGTCTAAGTAAGAAGCAGACCTTTCTGTTTCTGTAGTATCTTTGATTTCAAGTTAATTCACTATTTTTATTTATTATTATAAGATAAAACATCATTCCCGATTGATTTAAAACCACAATTAAACTGATATTATATTAACTATCAAGGAAAATGAATTTGGCTGCAAAAATACGTGTGGCTTGTCTTCCACCCCTGTGTACATGGTGTAAGACAGAGAAATCTCGGTCCGTTAAAACCACTGATATCATTGTCCCAGATGTGTGGTAAGATAGTCTTTTAATCTGCAGAACGTATGCAGTTTATCAGATAGCTTTACATATATAGGTTGATAAAAAGCGAAGAGAGCGTATAACGAGTGATACACTAAATATAGAATCATATGGTAACATCTATCCCAGAATACTGTGCGTTCTCGAATTCTGTTGTTGAGGACATTTTATCAAGATACTTCTGGCTAAGAAATAAGAACTCGTATACATGTACCAGTTTTAACCTTGTCAATTAAAATATCAATGGTTGCTTAAGGTTTTCTGTTATTAGCTATAGACATTTGATGTGATCTTGATAATATTGTATGAAAGGTAGATCATGACATTCTTAACATTTTTTGCCTTAACATCATCCCATTGTTAATTTTTTCATAGTTTGCGAAATATTAATCAAAACAAAAATAAGTTAAGAGAAAAATTTCTTAACCCGACATCAAACGACTTCCATGTTATTCTATGCAACGTATATTTTGACAAGGTGAACACTTTGCCATAACATTTTATAATATCTTATGATCTTTTAATTGCGACATAAGACAACTGTAGGTCATGACATGGTGAATGTCTTTATATTTTATCGGCAGTCTTACTCGGTATCTAGATATAAGCCAAATGATGTAAAATAAATATTAATCAAGAAAAAATTATTCCTAATCGGGACATCGGACAAGTTCCGTGTAATTGTATGAAATGAAAATCATAACATGCTGAACTGCTGAACATTTGCCAATACGTCACAAGTAATTTTGTACTTTTTTGAGTGCCTATCGAAAACTATGAAACAAATATGAACTAAGGGGGATAACCTTCTAATTAATTGTAAAACTATAAAGTAAGCCTTGTTAAGGTTAGCATACTGTTTGAAATACTTGATCAGCTACCATTAATGGTTTCTGGGTAAAAGTGGTACACATTCCATAGTCAAGTTAGAGCTTACAAAATAATGTGTACTGTTTGACAAATGATCATTTTAGCACTACAATTAATCAGCAGTTTTTTTCGGCAATACAGCCAAAAAAAAAAAGAAAAAAAAAAAGAAAGATCTTCCAAAATAATCGGGAAAGACCTAATTTAAAATCAACGTTATTAGCGGGCAAACAAAAATTTAGATCACCTAAATTTCCAAAATAATCGGGAAAGACCTAAAATCAAAGTTATTAGCGGGCAAACAAAAATTTAGATCACCTAAATTTAAAAAAAATCATTGTCATCATTTGTGTTTTAAAAATTGACATATTCCAATCTGATCTTGCTTATTTAGGCTCTGACGACGGATACAAGACTTTGCTTTTTTCAATCAAGATTTTATTCGTTTCATTCCGTGTTTGATTTGCTGTGTATGGTCTGGTCATGATAGATATTTTCACAATCAATCCGAATTTTAATGTGTTAGTAAAATTCCCGTTGCGTGATATAATGACAGTAAATTTATCTCAGTTCCAGGGTTGTTGTCCTAGCGATTGTATAGTGATGAGTTTACTTTATACACATTATGAATTAAACATTTTACGACAACTAACGTATTGCTACTTCCGTTTATGCTGTTCATTGTTTAAAAACAAATTCATTTCAGAAGGCAGGAGGATACCTCAAAACAATTGGAAAAGTTTAGACGTAAATATTGTGATTTTGGCTTTGATAGTAGCATCATTCTCTCATAAGGATTCTTAAAGGTAATAAAGCAAGTAGGCATGCATTTCTATTCCCCAAGCCATTTCATGCCTGCTTTCACCGCGTTTTTGTCGGTCTGTCAACAAGTGTTCCCCACTTCGAGGTAAACATGGCAGTATTGAAATCCAACATTTACAAAAATGTAGGAACTGTTGGATAACATGCTTTTAACCACGTTTGTTATGCCATCTGAAATCATTACATACTTATAAAACCCATGTGGCACTGACGAGAACGGGAGTTCGATATAGCTGTTTTTCTGGATTATCTGGCATTGACAACGGGAAACGTTATTGGAGTTGTAGAAGACGTAATTGACATCGGTTCCGGGTGAATATTACCTTTTCCCAAAACTGAATATTGGTAACAAACCATACAATTTGACGTCTAATTGTAAAATTCCTTTTTTATTGACATATGAGCTTAACAAATATTGTGAGATTGAATTTGTCGCAGGGTCAAGCCAATGAATTCTCCCGGGAAAACTCATTTACCAACCAAAAATACTTTGGGAATTCCATGCATATTTAAACACATTATTTTAAAGCGAAACAACAAAAATTTCGACGATCTAAATTAAATTAGTTTGAGGCCAAGTTTCTTCAATCATTCGTTTTATTAAAAACCGACAGTGTTCTTATTATCTTGTTAGATCGAAAATTAGCCGCTAATGACGGATAAAAGCATTTTCAATTGAAACTTTGTTTTTTCATGCAAGTTTTGAGTTGTTTCATTCTGTGTTTATTTTTATTTGTTTTGACTGGCCAAGTCAAGATTGACATCTACATTTAATGTTATAATTACAGCATAAAATCCATCTCAGTTCCAGAGCATGATTTGTTTTCCTAGCGATTATAGTGTGATGTGCGTATCAAGAGTTGACTGTATATAAATTATGAATGATACATTTCACGACTACTGACTCAGTTTTTGTCGACAGTTAATGAAGTCTAAATATTCACTTTATATTCATTAAGAACGAATTATTCACTTTATATTCATTAAGAACGAATTATTCACTTTATATTCATTAAGTACGAATGCATCATGGATAGTAAAAAAATATGTATAGCAGTTGTATTTTCTGTCGATTTAGTTGTTTCGCCGGTGGCGAAGAGAAATATTTAGGTTAGTTTGTAAAAAATATTTTAAACATCATAGGATTTCAATCAACAGTTATCATCTGCCTTCAGCATGGTAATTCATTGAGTTCATTAGTTTTATATTGTTTTTTTTTAATTTGCTAAATAAGCCAATGAACACAAACTTTTTTATGTCTCCCGCTGCTTCTAACAGGGCAACATATAGGGGTCACTCTGTCGTCTTGCGTCCGCGTCGGTATCACACTTTCTAATCCACTACTACTCTAAAATCACTGAACAGATTTTAACCTAACTTTCACAGATTTCTTATTGTAAGGTGTGGTGTCGCACCTATTTTATTTTTCCAAATCAAAATTAAGATTCTAAATTTTGCTTCAATTTTGACTTGTAAAATGCAGCGAAAATAGAGGGTTACCATATCTAATCCGCTTCTCCCTTTTAACCACTCAACAGAAATTGAACAAACTTAAGCAGATTCTTTATCAATAAATTGCACCCCTATTTTACTTTCCCGGGAATTCAGTGCAGTAAATTCTTTGCGTAAATTTTACTTGCAATATGATGAAAGAGTGGGGCAACAATTTCTAATCCGTTACTCCTTAACCATTCATTATAAATGAACCAAATTTTATTAGATCCTACTAGGGTAAAAATGCCACGCGTGTGACACATGTTTGGGAAATCACGCATACGATACATGCGTTACATGCATGTGTCACATGTGTCATTTCCCACATGTGTCACTCGGTGGGTTTACATATTTTTCACATGCGTGTCACACATGTTTCACACAGTTGTGTAATTTCACATGTGTTTCACATGTGTGGATCATATCATCCAAATACCTTATTCTTAATCAATTTATATTTCAACTTTAAAACATATGTGAAACATGCATAAATTTACACACATGTGTCATAGGTGTGACACACGTGTGAAACGTGCGTATTACCACATGCGTGTCACATGTGTGGCATTTTTCGTCTCATTCACATGCGTGTCGCATTCGTGGCATTTTTGTGTAATCAATAAATGTAGTATTGTATCTCCTATTTTCCTCTTCCAGAAAATTAATATTCGAAATTTTGCTGCAGTTTTGAATTTTCAAATGCAGTGAGAAAAAGGCGGGTGCAATATCTTATCTGCTACTCCACCTTAACCACTTAAAAGAAATTAAACAAACTTTCATAGACTCTTTATCAATAGATGTAGTATTGTATCTCCTATTTAATTTAACCAGGAATTCAGTGCTGTAAATTTTAACTGCAATTTTGACTAACAGTGTGCTGAAAAGAGAGAGGTAGTAATTTCTAATCCGCTGCTCATTCTGAACCATTCAACAAAATTAACCAAAGTTGTTGCCTTCAATGTTTGTCTTTCTAGACAAACAAGAAGCTCCTAGAAGCCGGTAATCGCTCACCTGTCTCAAACAGCCTTGTATTTAAACTTTGTGCAGATAACAAGAAACAATCATACAAAGTTGCATCTAAATCAATTCAACAGTTTCAGAGGAGAAGATTTTTAAAACTAACTTCAAAATTAGCTACAAAAACGTCTAAAAAGGGCCATAACTCCTACAAAAGATAAGGGATTTCCACAAAAATTTCACCACAGATGTCATCATGCTGAACACTTTTACCCAATGTCAAAATTTGGCTAAATTTTATGATTTTTGAGATATATGCGAAAATCTATGGTCAGACCACTATGTTTTATTTTTAGAAACGGCAGCCATGATTTTCAACGAATCAAAAATCGAATCACAAACTTTGTGCAGAATACCCTAAGGAACAATTATACAAAGTTTCATGTAAATCCATTCAGTAGTTTCAGAGGAGAAGATTTTTTTTAAAAGTTAACAACAACGGACCCCAAGTGACAGCAATTTCTGATTGGCTGATATATTAAAAATCTTCTCCTTGGAAACTGCTTGGCCAAATGGATTAATATTTGGTATGGAGCATCTATGGAAGGTCCTTTATAAAGGTTTCTCATTTCATCTTGATCGGACAAAAAACATGGCCGCCATGGACAATTCTTGTTTCTGATTGGTTTACACATTAAAAATCTTCTTCTCTGAAACTGCTTGGCCAATGGATTAATATTTGGTATGGAGCATCTATGGAAGGTCCTTTATAAAGTTTCCTCATTTGGTCTTGATGGGACATAAAACATGGCCACCATTGATGATTCTTGTTTCTGATTGGCTTATTCATTAAAAATCTTCTACTCTGAAACCACTTAGCCAAATGGATTTATGTTTGGTATGGAGCTTCTATGGAAGTCCCTTTTATAAAGTTTCCTCATTTTGTCCCGATCTGCCACTAGACAAATCTTGTTCCTGATTGGCTGATTCATTAAAAAATCTTCTTTGAAACTTCTTTGCCAAATGGCAGGTGAGGGATACAGGCTCAGTCCTGAGGCTCTAGTTTTTAGAGTTTTAAACTGAAGCATTACCAGGGTGAGTTGTACCATGTCGCCCCTTTTCAGGTCTGTCATTTGTCTACTTCCTGATTGCCTGAGCAGGGGCATCTGTCCCATGGACACATTTTCTCTTTGTACTACATGTATGCTCATGTTCAGAGATGTGCTGAGGTTCTGTCGTATCATACATAAACACAGAAAAAGGAGAAGTAGTATGATTATCAAGGAGAGATCCATCAAGTCCAAATTACATGTGATTTAACATCTACATGATACTCTCCAGCCTTCAACAATGGCGACTACCTGGGTAGTGTATTGGTTAGTGCGCTTGCCTCGAATGCAAGAAGGTTGTGGGTTCGAGTCTTAGGCCAGGTTAAACCAAAGACATTAAATTGGTATTTGCTGCTTCTCAGCTAAGCATGCAGCATTTAGGAGTAGGAGCAAAGACTGGTGGACCTAAATT
>JARWCS010328430.1:0-12327 GCA_034783895.1 Geukensia demissa | reverse complement strand
AACAAAAGTTATTGTGCGGAAACCAACCTGTCTACAGACGCCAACGACAACGACAACACCGATGATGACGCCGACAACAGCATCATACCATATAATACGACCGCAAATTTTTTGCGGTCGTATAAAAACTAATGATGGAATAAAGTAGGAAAAACAAACTGATAGAATAAAGTAGGGAATTCAAACAAATCATTTGGTTAAAGTAGGGAATTCACAATGACAGAATAACATGTACTGGTGTATTTTATCTGAAAGATAGAAACAAGTAAACTGGAACATTTTCACCCAGAATTAATCTTTGTTTACTCTTTACCATACCTGTTTGACCTCATCAGCAATACAGTAAACATTTGGTGTATAGACTCGTTTGGTACCAGCAACTTGGACTTCTATCCTAAGGTGACCAGCATGTGTGATACGTGTGTCCTGATCTTGTAGTGGAAAACATGTCCCAGACTTTGGTAATAACATGAAGAATCGTGTGGACATTTTACCTGGAAACTTCTTAAACCATTCACACTCTATAATATTTGCAGCTAATTCTGAAAACAAATATAAAATAATAGAAAATGGAGATGTGGTATGATTGTCTATGGGATAGCCATTAAAAAAAGTATAAATTACTAAAGTAACTGGAAAGCATCTACTAGAGGCACCAAGGAGCCTGAAATTGCTCATCTGTCTCAAAGTTGCCTTGAAAACAGCCTTGTATTTAAACTTTGTGCAGAATACCCTAAGAAACAATCATACAAGGATACATCTTAATCCATTAAGTTGTTTTAGAGAAGAAGATTTTTAAACTATTACTTCAAAATTAGCTAAAACGTCCAAAAAAGGGCAAAAACTCCAACAAGAGTTAAGAAATTTCCTTGAAAATTTCACAAGAGATAGATTTTATCATGCTGAACACTTTTATCCTACAAAGAATTTAGCTAAAGTTAACAGTTTTTTAAACATATCTAAAAATCTTCTGTCTGACCCTTATGTTCTATTTTTAGCAAAGGTAGCCATGTTTTACAACAAATAAAAAATCCAAACTTAAACTTTGTGCAAAAAACCCTTAGAAACAATCATACAAAGTTTCATCTCAATCCTTACAGAAGTTTCAGAGGAGAAGATTTTTTAAAAATTTAACCTCAAAATAAGCTAAAAAGCACATCTAATAGGACAATAACTCCAACAAGAGAAAAGGGATTTCCACAAAAATTTCACCACAGATAGATTTCATCATGCTGAACACTTTTATCTTATGTCAGAATTTGGCTAAAGTTAATGGTTGTTGAAGATAAATGTGAAAATCCTCTGTTCAATGGATCAAAAATGGAAGCAAAAACTTTGTGCAGAATACCCTTAGGAACAATCATACAAAGTTTCAATTAAATCCATTTAGTAGTTTCACAGGAGAAAATTTTCAAAACTTACTTCAAAATAAGCTTAAAACTGTCTAAAAAGGGCCATAACTCCTACAAGAGATAAGGGATTTCCACAAAAATTTCACCACAGGTAAATTTCATCATGCTGAACACTTTTACCCTTGTCAGAATTTAGCTAAAGGTAGTGGTTTTTGAGAAATATGCAATAATCTTTGGTCAGACCCCTATGTTCGACTTTAGTAACTGCAGCCAGGCTTTTCAACAGATCAAAAATCCAAGCATATACATGTACATAATACCCTAAGGAACAATCATACAAAGTTACATCCAAATCCATTCAGAAGTTTCAGAGCTGATGATTTTTTTCAAAATGTTAACTACAACGAAGGACGACGACTGACGAGAGGTGACGGTTATAGCTCACATGGCCTTGGGCCAGGTGAGCTAAAAATGGATGAAGATCCACAACATTAAGCAAACTGTTAACACACAGGCACTTGTCCCCCTATATATTACCGTTCTTAGGTAGTATATAGGGTTTTTCTTAGAAATAAATGCCTGGGTGTACAAGGAAAGAAAATAGGAAATTTGGTATCCTGAACTGACTTTTTCCCTATAAAATATGCAGTTCTGATATGCACTGTACAATGACACTTCTTTAAACCTAATATCTTGAGGAATGAAAATAGTTTGTCACATATATAACAGATGATTTCAACAGGTTAAAATTAGACAAACTTGCATTACAGTTATTTCTAATAAGCAGTCACTTGACAATGTGTTGTAAGGCCACTATTTTCATTCCCCATTAGTTAACATTTGTTATGAACCTCTACTTAGGTCAACTTTTTTAAATGGTCACTCTTTTATCATCTTAAAGTCGGATAAAGGCCCAGTAAATTTTAAAAGAGCAGTTTACAGTTAAATTTGGCTTTTGAATATTTGTAATAACCATATGTAAGATGTGGATAGTGTCTTTCTAGTAAATTTTCGATATTTTTTTTCTTTTATAGATTCAAATTTACCTGGTAAAATAATACTTAAATATCCCAGGAAATGGCTCCATGCAAGTCCTGTTGCTAAATTCCCAGCAGGCATCTTGTCACTGAGTTTACAACTCTCCACTAAATTTAAAACAAAAAAGATATATACACAATTAAAATATCGTATTTTGCTGTTTAATGTTGTCATATTTCAGTATAATGTTATATTACCTTTATTAGTTTTCTAATGTAATTTCTTTCAATACAATAATAGGTTACGGAAACATTAAGAAATCAAGAGAAATTAACAAGAAGCTTTCAATCATTATTTTCTAACTGCATATAAGCCAAAAAGTGTCCTGTGAAATAGGTCCTTCCTGTTTTAAATTAAATTTCTTAGGAAAAACCAAGAGGACAACATTTCCTGGTCATCAATGTGTTTTATTCAGTCCTCAGCCTTTATCTTAAGGAGCAAATAGCATCAAAAAAAGGTTTTCTGGTCACATGTGGTAAGAGTTTTTTAAAATTTGATGAAAATGTAAATATATGAAAAAATAAAAAAACATAATATAATATTCAGAATACAAGAAAATCACTTACTTCTTATATTTTCAATCACTTTCTTGATTGTATATGGCTGGTCATTGTTTGTGAGTTTTGCTATCATGCTATGTTCAAGCATTGGAATTTTCGGAATGTCACGTCTGTCAAGATTGTCTAGCAGTGCAATAGTAACACACATTTCATTTGTACTTAAACTCTTTTCTAGAGCGAGAAAAATTTCAAATGTACATTTAAATCTTTTCTTGGTATACTCGGACAATATGATTAAGACTTTTTTACTGTTTTCGATGATTTCTGGCATTAACCGAATTTTTTGTTCTCCAGGTGCAATGTCAATTTCTGGAAGGAAATATTCAAGATTTTCCTTTTTCAGTTCTGGGATGATGTACTTTTTAATGTATAAATCATCCTCTTCATCAAAAATCAGCAGAACTTCAGCTCTCTTTATCCTCTCTATTCCGTCTTTGATTAAAGCCATTGCTAAAATGGAAAAATGACATATACTTTATTTTAATGAAGCTTCAATGTACTGTTAATTTTGATTGGAGGCCAACCCATGTAAATTCTACATTCTAATGCAATTGTGTTTGTAACATTAAATTTGATTGGATGACATCCAAGTTTGATGCTGTAGGAGAAACTGCAGATAAGCTCATGTGCCAAAATATATTTCAGATTTCAAAATGTTCCAATTAACATCAATTCTATAAATTTGCATCAGAATGGAGATAACAGTATTTTATTTGAAGATTAAATTAATTGCCAGCATCAAATTTGATTTTACTGGCTCTGCTGATGTGTTGCCGGTAAACTCAATCTGCAACCATCAAATTTTCAATTGACGCTGGCAAATCTTTATATACTATACTGTTAACTCCTTAATCTTCTATCGCAACCATTGGTAAAGCTATAACAGCAGCAATGATGTTTTACAACTTTTAAAATCGAGATTTTAAGCATTTTAAAATCATTGCATTAGAATGGATTGTAGTCACCGGCATCAATCCTAGATTTTGATAATGCAATCATGCTCTGCTTTCAAGCTGCAATTTGTGACAGTAAAATCACTGATTGACATCCGAACTCTTCAACTATGATATAGTTATCTCCAAGTATATTCAAAAAGTGTTTGTTTAAAAATTCAGTATTGGTAAATCATGTGTTTCCAGTTGACATACAAATAGATAATAAAAAACCCACTGATCCGTTTCACTTATTTTTGATAAATGGGTAAGAATCTATTCTTTTAACTGGCCAAACTACTGTTTATTATGAAAACCCTGCAAAACAAATTTGGGGAGTATATAGGAAACATCCATATGTCTGTGTGTCCACATGCCTTGTAAGCACATCTCCTTCTTTATCATTTAATGGATTTGAACGAAACTTTACATGAACATAAAACACAATGTATAGATATCCATACAGGAAGGAAATTTATCTCAGTCCATTCCAAGGGCAGATAATCCGTCAGTGAAGGGGGTATCTTTTGTTAATTTTGCTCACAGTATGCCTTGTTTTATAATTATGTAAATATGATGCATTCCATCGAACAAAATAGCTTTTAATAAGATTATTTCTTAAAAACCAGGCAGCTCCTGTTACAACGGTGATTCATCAGAATTATCTTAATTCATTCTTATTATGATGCTGTACAAGGGTGTGAATTTATTTTTTGACAATCGACTTGGCCAATAGAGATATTGAAGTTTTATGTTACTATATACCCATACATTTTTTCATTGTTATTGTTATAATTATCTCCCTTCCATAAATGCAATTCATATAATTTATACATGTGTATCTTTTTGCTCCAAGGCGATAATAAAAAAATAACTACAGATTTGTAATTTGCATCAAAACTTTAATCAAAAACAGCAATAAAATTACTGGTTTTTTTCTTACTATGAATCAACTCCTGCCTGGTTTTTAGAAATAACCAAACTTAAAATCATATCTTGGCTAGCAGTTAACAAAGTTATGACAAAAAGAGGAGTTATCTCCCATACCAGATTATATTGTTTCTTTGAATGTGTTGGGAATTTTTCATGCATGCGTTATCATCTATTTTATAATTTATCAGTGGGTAAGTGTTGATATTTACCATAAATGATAGAAACAAGTACACTATAAAAGTCTTTTTTTTATTATCTAGTTGGGCTGAATATGGGAGATAACTTTTCATTCCTTCAAATTCAAAATTATTAAATTGTACTGTATATAAAATTATACTTACAAATTATAAATTTCCAAAATATATTCCTCGATGGCTATATGGTATGAAATATAATTCACAATTTTTTTCATCAAAACTGCAGGAAATAAACTCATATGACAAACATTTAAATAGGAAATCTTCTAAATGTTTCCTTAAGCCATAATTAATCATATATTGCATACTATGAAATCATCAAAAAATATATTTAATTTAATATTTTCTTCTTTCATATTAAAACAACAGCTTTTAAAAAGTATCCATATTTTTTTAAAACTATTCCTTAATTGCTTTTTTTAACAGTTTTCAAAACTTCCAATAAAGTAGGTTAAATACAAGGAATTAGAAAATAAAATTAATTTTACAGGAAGCTTGACATTATTTCTAGGAAACTTATTGTTATGACAGCTATTTAATGCACTTCAGTGATGCATAAACTCTTCCAATTCACTTTCAATATTATAAAATCCTCAATCTCAGGTTACATATCAAATCTATTAAATAGTATTTTTTTAACCTAAAGAAGCTTTATTGTAATTGAGAAGTACTCTCTAATTGGATTGAATGATACCTGTTTAATTTTTTTGGTTTGTCAGTTGCTGTTTTTGTTTTCTTTGATTTTTTTTTACCACTTGTTGGGGAAGGGTTGGTTACCCACTAAACTAGTTTATCCCCACCACATGTCTCATACGCCTGTTCCAATTCAAGAATTGCATGTGTTCATAGGTTTGTCTTTGTGTTTAATGTTTTGTTACATGTACATTTGTTATTTATATTCTGGTAAGACTCAGAGCAGTATTATTTTAAGCATACACAAGTTTTATTTGGAGCAATTCAGAGCTTTTCACAAGGAGTGGTGTTCCACCCTTGTTGAAGGCCTTGTGGAGACCTCTGTAGTTTTTTTAAATTCCCTCTGTGTCTGGACCGCATACAAATCCTAGCCCCCGCTCCCCCAGAAAATCAAATGGTCCGTGCATTAGAAATTAAATGCACTTGCAGTAAATAAAACGCTTTGGCTTGGTCGCTTAGATTGTTCTGAAGATAATCTGTTGTATACTTGCCGACAATTTGACGGGAAATGTGTCTATCTAGATGGTGCTTAGAGCTTTCGTCTTTTTAAAACAATGAAAAAATCAGAGGCGGATTCAGGGGGGCAATAGGACCCAAGCCCCCTTTTGAATATGGAGAATGATTTTTAGCACTTGTTTTGCTTGAGGTGAGTATGAATTGGCAGGTCCCCCTTTCCAAAAGTCGGATCCACTTCTGTACGAGTATATGTGTTGGCAAGTTCACCCTCACCTTTTGCAACAGTCTGCCTCTGAAAATAATAGGATTTCATGAAATATTGTCAATTAATTTTCAACGTATATGTAATAAAATATGAAACGAAACATGGGGTAAATTATGAAAAAAATAACAATGTATTCAATTTCACAAAGCTTGAGATGCCCAAAAATCTGGCAAGAAGTCAACAGTGTGACTTTAAAATTTATTTAAAATAGGTGGACATCGTAAAGTTTAAGCTCATGTCTTATAATTCTCATTTTCTCGAATTTCCTTGTAGTCATTGAAGTCTATAAAAATTTAATAACAATTTTAAACTACAGAAACGGGGATGTGGTATGATTGTCTGTTATACAGCCATTCAAAGCGTAGACATTAATAAAATCTAGTGCACTTTTTAATTTATCAAAACAAATTACAACCCAATTTTCACCAGTTGGACATTATTGATTCTAATGAGAATTATTTCCCAATCTCTGTTACTTATATAAAGCGATCTTTAGAAGCGCGAACATGAGATTTACGTCTGCCAAAACAGATTTCACACACCTTTTTCATATAAAGTTTGTATGGTGTCATTGTCCGACTGTTTCACGCGAATGGGTTTATCAATCTCAAAAACATATATTAAAGAGAAAAGTCAAGATTCTTTTACATGAATACTACAAAGAAAAAATGCTTGAAAAGTTGAATTCTTGTACTGAAAAATCTAAATTATTTCTATATAGCAAATTAAAAACAAATATTCACATGGAGAAATATTTATTATATCAAATCAAATCAAATCAAATATTTTATTGGATAAAGCACAGATTGCATATATGCGTAATCCATTGTACAACACAGACATGGCAAACAATATTAATAATACAATATAATACTAGTTAAGTAAATATTATATCAAATTTCTACATAAAAGTATCTAGTAATTTCTGCTAGATCAACTGACATTAATCCTTATAACGAGCTTCAAACGCTTGACTTAGGTAATTGCATATCTGTTTAGTATTACATAAATTATTTGGGTTAAGTAAATATGTCACTGATCTAATGTCATCTTCTTTGAAGACATTTTTGAAAATACTATTATTCTCTCTAAAGTCTTTATACAAAGGGCAGTGTAAAAGGAAGTGTATTTCATCTTCCACTTGATCTTTGCAAAATTTGCAAAATCTTTCATTATAAATTACCTCTTTCAATATATTTTCACTTTACCAATTTCAAATTGAAGTTTTTTGGGCAAAAATAAAGATCTTTCCACATTTAGTTCTTTTTGGTCAAAACATTTAGTTTTTTTCTAAAATAACTGTCCTTTTTTGGAGAAGAGGATCATCTTTTATATCAAATAAAAAACTGTCACACTTTTCTAAAATGGACATTTGTTAAAAAAAAAAGAACAATCTTGTAGATTTCTGAATAGCTGATGATGAAAACATGCTCTGACTGACCTCTGGATAAGTAATTAAGGAAAGAAGTCTGTGCATCATCATCCCGATTTTTAATTATTATCTGGAGCCAAACTGACCAGTGTACCTGCAGTCTGAGACTGAGGGTTGAGTGAAGTTGTCAATCAAACCAAGTGAAATCAACACCGCTACATGACATGGGCTGTGATGTCCATTTCAACCTGGTACTTCAGATAGTCAGAATAACTCTCTGATGAGCTTCACATACCACAGATCATTAGGAACCAGATAAGATATTTGTAATTACCTAGTTAAAATCTAATTTTCATTTCAGCATCTAATTAACCATGCTTAACTATGTGAAATACTGCAGGAAATATGGACAATAATTTTTTTTATAGTGAGAAAGTAAACAAAAATTTTCAATTGAAGAGAATTTCGAAACAATCTTAATTATAGACAACTGAAAGAATTTCCAGACAATTTCATTCATCCATAGGAGGAGGGTTGTTAAGATACATTTTTGTATTGAATAATGTTTATAAAAAAGAAAATTTAATTTAATTTGAATATACAATGGTCACATGACACACAGAACTGCCTTTAATATGAAAATACTTGATACATTTGTTGATTTTAATATAGATTGCCAAAAAACATCACAACCAAACTTTGCACAATGTAAAAATGTTTGGTTAAAATATCTTTGTGATGCTTTGGTGCCATACAAAACACCTGCAAAATTTAGTATTTTTACTGAAAATGATACGTTTTTGTTGAAATAGTCAAAAATAACCTGCAATTTTCTCAAAATGACAAAAAGTATATAAGAATAAGTAATAAATTATTAAAAAACAATTTCACAACAACTTATTATTGTGTAACAAAATCTAAATTTGGGCCAAATATGGGATACCTATGAAAATGAAAAGATATGGTGTAAACTCCTACTCATTTAAACAGTTTTTGTAATAACTTTATATTAAGAATGCATGGAACACGTTTCCAAAACAATGCCCAATTTGCATGTCAGATGATTAGGTGGAATATTTGATAAGAATTTATTTTATTAACACTTTATCTAACAGTGACAGATAAATCTGTCAAGTCAGTAAGAACCTTTGTTCTCTCAGAGCACTACATAAAGATTTCTTTAGTAAGTAGTACCATGAAAAGCAGGATTAAGACCACAAAATATGTCTGGGGCATACACACTTCTTGCAGCCTTGATTTGTCAATAAACCCTTACTTTTAGTACCACTTGGACCACAAAATGGCAGAAAATGGCATTTTTACATAAGTGTAGGTTAAAAAGTTCAGCTCTTGCACAAGGTAAAGCAGAAACTAAAGATGAATAAATTTAAAATACAAAAGTACAAAGATTTTCAAAAGCCTTGCATAATAATTAACCAGTTCAAGAAATTTCCAAATTAGTCATATTTGTCACCACTGGCATTCCATAGAACATATTATAAAGGAAACAAATGAAAAACCTTGAATTTCCTTCTTGATGAAAATTTCATGCTTATGGCTGTAATGGTGTTTCAACATCAAACTATAAAATTGGATGCGCTATCTGTTAAATGTTTACAGGTCAGTAAACAAAATGAATGAAAATAGCCTCCACCCACCTCAATGTTCCTCCAATGCCATCCTCCACCAAATTCTATTACTACTTCTAATAAATCTGCAGATTTCATTATCAGGGTTCAACTTATTTGCATATCAATTGGAATATTTGTAAAAAATACCAAAAATGCAGAAACTGTAATTATTGTTCTGGTAGTTAAAGGACAGGGAATTTTTACTTTGAGACAGTTTGGCCATTTTGTAGCTAAGTCTAAGGAAATAAGTTATTGTTCCATTCAATTCAGATTCTTTTTTTGAATCTCCAAAGTACTGGTAATCAAGTTACATAGACTGATATTGTGACTTATGACCAGATTATAGAAAACATCCCAGTAAATTGTTCCTTACTTATGGTTAAATAGCTTTTTCTGAAAAACCACAGGTTTTCCCCAATATTCATCATGGCCATCAATTCTATATTCCAGGTTCCAGCATGATAAGACTAGATGATGGGTATACCATGACAGCCATACTTTACTATATCTTCACTTCCAATTTCTAATGCATTTATATTATTCCTTTCCATCAAGTATGCATTAACAGATACTCTTGACAGAAACCATATCAATTCTAGGGATCATGTAAAATTCCAGAAATTTTGTATTTCTAAATTATCATATAACAATCCCCCAATAATTCACAATTTGACATCTGAAATCAACATTTCATAACCCACAATCATTGTTGACAGCATAAAATGATTATCTGATGATAACTGACCAGTGGTCAATGGCTGGGAGGGATATTTCACCACTTTTAACTGACCACAATGATAAGACATGGATACACAAGCAGTCTACTTTCACTTTAGATAAAGATCAGCTGTCTGTGAAATCAACATCTTCCAATCAGCTGATCAGTGGTACATGTTGACCTAAGATGGGTATCAGAGAGTTCATTCATAAAACTAATTACTTTATGTCTGTGTAAGCTTTTGTTGTTATTATTACATCTTTGCATGATCTCAAACTCTTAAGAGATATTTCTAGATTATTTGTGTAGGCTTTTTTATTATTACATCTCAGCAATATCTGAAATTCTTGAAAGCCAATACCAAATTACCAACCTCAACTTCAAAGATAAAATATTTCTTTAAAAGCCACCTCATAACAACATTTTATTCCACACAGCTACTTGGCAGAATTTTCCAGGAGTCTGCCTATCTTAGTCTTCCCAAAATTTCTTTACACAAGTGAGACTTATTGTTGGGTACAACAGAAAGCCCCTAAAAAGCAAATAAATTCCTTTTTTAACAAGTTGAACATGCATTTTCTCTTTTTGAAACCCATTTTCTTCATACACTTTTCAATTTTTGAAACAATTTTCATTTTCACTTTTCATTGTTTGTAAGCATTTTTATGTGATTATAATATAAACAACCAAATATTGTTTGCAGCAACCAATTAAAATGTATTTCCCAAATAAATACCAATGACAAACAACAATTAATTTAATATGAATACATGTATATCAACAATTGGAAAAGAACCTCAAAAAATTTACAAATGAGAAATTAACTAAAATTGAGAAATGAATTATCATGAAATGTACAGGAAAGAAATTACAAAACAGAGAAATATAGATTCCTTCTCGCTTAGATGTAATAACAAAACATAAGCTAACTGATAATATGATCAAACACCATTAAGAAATTGAGAGAATTACAAGAATTGCACCAAATAGAAACATATGATGAAGAAATGAGAGATGAATCAAGAAAACATGAATGAGAAAGAGACAATAAAAATGCTTAAATGAGAAATGAACCATCATGAAATACACATATGAGAAATGAATCATAGAGAAAATGCACAAATAAATATTTTATTCTGAATTCAACCACTAAGAAATTTAAAAGCAAGAAAATGTATGAAAATGAGAAATGAAATATAAAGAGGTGGACAAGTGAAAAATAAACCAGCTGAAATGATCTGATACTAAATGAACCATAAAAAATGTGCAATAGAAAATGAACCACCAAGAAATGTACAAATGAGAATTAAACTATGATCCAAATTCAGATAGAAACTACCAAGTACCATACAAGTAGAAACCAGTCAGAACAAAAGAGAAAAAAACTGAACTGCAGTGCTTCACAAGTGCAGCATGATACGACCGCAGCACACTGTTATGTAAAAGGTGAACAAATGAACTTTTGGGTAAGTGTGGACACAGTAAATTGCTGGACTAGACAAGTGATCAATTCTCAAAGCTTTTGTTAAATTTTTCACAAGGAATCATTTGGAGAAAACCCCATCAAAATCAGATGAAAAATAAAATTCTTCTATATTATTTGAAATTGAAATCCTCCCACTTTGACCCCTTTTAGCTTGAAAACAGTAAGAGATAGAGAAAATCTGTTGACATACTACTGAAAGCGCTCATTGAGAGGAATCAAATAAAAAAAAACAATCAAAATCGAATGAAAAACTTCTGCAAAATCACATTTTTTAAACCCTTTGACCCCTTTTTATTTCTCATCCGATTTTGAAGGGTATTTTTGCAAATGATTCCTTATGAAAAATGCAATAAAAGCATTTTTTGTAAAATGTACTGTTTTTTATACGACTGCAAAAATTTGTGGTCGTATTATGTTATGGGCATGTCGGCATCGGCGTCGGCGTCCATAGACAGCTAGGTTTCCATTCAACAAATTTAGTTCTATTATTTGGATCCATTTTAAATTTTAACACAATGATATCCAATACAAAATACAGGTTGGGATTGATTATTGGTGATCTAGCCTCGACCGTTTTTTAAGGAGGGTCCAAAAGGGGATTTTTCAATTTTCAAATATAAGTTTTTTATTTTTTGTCCAATTTTGATGGGGTTTTTTTCATTGTATTCCTCATGAAAAATTCAACATAATAGGC
>JARWCS010328419.1:0-12328 GCA_034783895.1 Geukensia demissa | reverse complement strand
AATAATTAACAAAGTGACACCAGTTTTGAGGATAATACAAGTCAAAATAATCTTTTATCCAGTCATATCACTGTGTCAAGCTCTATACTGTGTCCAACACATTACTGTGTTCAGCACATTATTGTGTCCAACGAAATACTGTGTCCACACTTACCTAAAGGTTCATTTGCTCACGTTTCACATGTCAACATACTGCAGTCATATATCATGCTGCGCTCGCAAAGCACCTAAGTTTAAGTTTACTTATGTTTCTGGATAGATGATGGTTGTTTTCCTATTACAAAGTTAATTATACTAAAAAAAATTGAATGATGACAGCCAGGTTATAATTTGCCTTTGTTCTTCCTCCTAAATCTTGAAACAGTAAATACCAATTTTCTATCTTTAGTTTATAATCTGGCTAGAGATCAAATCCATGACTATTCAAACTCAAGAGGAAAGCTATCTAGGACATAGATGCAGTTAATATTGCACAAATTAATAACCAAACAATTCTCAACTAAATTTGTTTATATAAAAAAAAAATCTCACCGCAGGAAGTTGCCACTCGTCACCCTCCATGAATTCATTGTACATTTCCTGCATGACAAACTTCCTGTTGAAGAACTTCTGTCGTGGCCACACCCACTCATGGCCTGTCTCCAGGTCCTTCATTCTAACCATAACCTGTAACATACAAACACACATTAGGAAGCAGGATGATAACAATATTTGTCTGACATTCTGTGTCTGTTGAATCTGAATCTGACACTTGTTTCTTATTGATTGATTGATTGTTGCTTAACGTCGAGCAGCATTTCATGCATATTCAGGACAGAAACAAGTTAACAAACAATAAATCAATATGTAGACTGTGAGCAATGGACCAGTAAGGAGGGACTTTTAAACTACCAATAGAAAAACTGCAGGTTAGAAAGGGGCAAAAAATGTTTCTTATTTATATTAAGAAAATATTTTACAGGTTATGTTGCTGAATTTTATGCCCTGAGGGATCAATTTTGTCCATTTATCTAGTATACAGTAAAACTTAGATTAACTAATGCATTAAAAGAATCATTTAAAATTTTCCATATAAAGGACTTAAAATAACCCAGGATCAAACAAATGCAATGAATGAATTGAATGAACTGAAAAAGAGGCTCAAAGTTTCCACAGTAACACAATTTGGACTGTATATGCTTCAGTGAGAAATTTTTATTAATGTAGAAATATTGGTGAATTGTTCTCTTGGAATCTGCTTGTATAACATGATTTAGTTTCTGAAGTACAAAACATGCATTAACCTCAAATCCATTATCATAAAAGCTTTATCAGTTAGAAATATAGCTGTAAAACTTTTTTTTTTACATTTTGGTCAAATACATATATTTAAAATCATCTTTAGATCCTGAAAACAAACTTTGTCAATTTGGAAAGAAAAATATCTCAAGGCTGATAAGGTTCTCACTAAGTTTTGTGATTATCTGAATAAAACTATACACGTGATATTATATTTTTTGCCTTAAAGAAATACATTTATTCTATAAACTCTATCAATCTCATACTGTTCTACCAAGAGACAATTAGATATTTACCTCTGTGCGGCCTGTGAGTTCACCTCTTGCTTCAGGGGAGACTATCATGATATCAAACTTTCGTTTCTTGTCGAGCTCTTCACTGATGGAGTTAGCTTCCTCTACAGCTGGCAACATTTCTAACAGATCTTCTTGTAATAACACATCCTCTACAATGTATAGAATTTTGTATTTAACAATCACCAATGTATTTTTAACCCAAAACATTTAATTACAAAATTTGAGGTTCAGGTTACATTTATCATAAGACTGCTATTGATAAACCTACATTGTTCCCATAGACAGGCATTTTAAAATCATGCTATCAGTGGTTTTGAAAAATATTCTTTTACTGGAAATCTGCTTAATGGGAAAATGCATGATACTTATTCATAACTTCTATCAAATCAAAAATATCAGGTATCTCGATGCAATGTGCAGATCTGGAAATTTAAAGACTTGCAAAATTTGTCAGCAATAGATTGCTTTTTTCCTACAGGGTGATTGAATTTCAGTTTTGTTAAAAGAGAGATAAATCAAATACTCAAAATGAATCCTCATCTAAAGAAAAATGAGACTAGAAATTTATTTTTTAAACAACTTACCTCTTGACTTGTTCTGTCCCTCCACATCGAAACCTGATTTTTTCGCAATTTCCTCCTGAGCAAACTCAAATGTTATTTCTTTAAATTGTTCCTTAGAACTGTCTCTCTCTTTAGGATTTACATAAACAAAGTACTTGGTGGTACCGAATATAATTCTGTCATTATGTGAGAGAGGGGTTTTTGTTCCGACAGCCTTTCCGTTGACCAGCAGACGGACATTAGCTTCCATAGGCTCAATACTGAATTTTCCTCCTTCCTCTGTAAACACAGCATGCTTCAGCGACACACTGAAATTAATTCAGACAAGCAATATTAGCATTCTTCATACATGTATACATGTCATGACTCCAGTTCATTATTGAAGGCTGCAATAGGACCTGGAAAAGTTAAAATTTGACTGTCATTTGGTTGATGGCTGTCTCATGGACAATCATGCCACATCTCCTTTTTTTATTTGTGACAAGTTCGATAAGACTTCTGAATCTTTTTGTTTGGTTGGTCTGTTACGCCACTTTCAACAATATTTTAAATATAAACTTTTACCTTTGTAAAAGCTTTCCTTTGCTTCCTCACAAAAACTGTAAAAACAGGAATTGTGGCATGATTGTCCATGAGACAGCCATCCACCAATTGACAGTCAAAATTAAAGTTCTATATGTCCCATTGGCCTTCAATAATGAACTGGAATCCATACCCTAACGGAAGCTGTACATTCTGTTTACATTACAAATGAAGTATAAATTCCAAAGGGGCTTTTTCCTTGGTATTTACAAAAAGTGAGTTTTTTTTTGTTTTGTTTTTTTTTAAATGATTGCTTCAACAAACAGAAATAATTTTGCCAAAGTAGAAATAAAATGGAAACGGGTAACCAGAAGCTGAATTCTATGTGTAATAAAGGATGCAGTATGGGAAAATCCTGGTTTCAGAAAGCCAAATTCAGCTAAAAACCGGAAAAAAATCATGTCTGATTACTCACCTTGGACCATGCATTGTCACATCTACTCCCTCTGTTGCAGCACCAAAAGATTTGGTAGGAGCATCCAAGAAATAGAACATATGTCCTGTCAACATAGGGTCCATGTTTAAGTTGTAGATGTGGGGGATTGTCTTCTTCTTCTCATTGATCTCAGCCATGTCAACTCCACCCTATATAATAAACAAGTTTGTTTTACATTGAAATCTATCAGTTTCATCATAGCTATTCCATTAAATAGGTTGGCACTGAAAGGTCAGAGACAATTCTGAATATCCCTATTAGTGTCTGTATATATTTTATTATGGCAAATGTTTGATTTAAGAAAATAACAGTAGGTTCTACTATGTCAAAGTTAGGTCAATTCAAGTTTAATTTTATATCCTAATTCCCACCTGCCCCATCTCTGAGGGGCACTTGCCATAAAATATTTATTTACATCTTTTTCTGATGAACAATCTTTAGCTTTCTGAGTTCCCCATATCATATTCAATAACATTCTTAGTTTCTACACCAGAAGGCTTTTAGAACATTAAATAAGTACTTCCGGTCATCAAATGGTAGACTGTTTATTATTTTAATGGATGAAATTTAAAAAAAAAATTATTTCAAACTGCCCATCCAATCATTATAGGTTGAGCTGGATGAAAATCTAAAAATTAAAATGTAAATGCAGAAATTATTGGGATGTTTTTCTAATTGCGAAAAATGTGACTGGGCTGTGATTACAATAAATAAAACTTGCATTCTGAAATTTTCTACTTATATTGTGTTACAACTTTCGATAAACCGCAAAAATAAAACTCACATTATCGTCCCCGTTCAACCATTCGCAATAATAAGTGCACGCAATAATATCTGAATTTAAAGTATTTTATCTTCCTACCCTGGTACATAAATTTAACAAAAATAGCTCACGGTCATGATGGTCAGCTTTTGTTTCAACCAATACAGCCATAACATCCAGAATGTCAAATCATCGAATATTGATAACATGCTAATCAACAACCAAAATTCCACCAAAAAACATTTGGAAGAATTTTGATGTTATGTTCAATGTAAGGGGTTAATTTGATGATGATTATGGCAAATTAACTGAATAAATACAAAGTTGCTGCACTGCCAAAAATAAATCCAATTACTTTATTTTTGTACTTATATTGATTGTTATCTTTATAATCAGCTTATCAATGTTCATTACGTCATGAACAGAATATATCATTTGGTCCATAAATGTAACTAGAAATTCAAAATCTTCCTATTTTTTGTCTAATGAAGACAACACCAGAAAAGCACTTTACATGCAGTTCAATTTGGCTTTAGAATATTTGTTATAAACATATGTGAGATGTGGATCGTGTCTGTCTGGCATATCTGCCATATTCTTCCTTTTAAACATGAGTGTCAGTGTCCTTTTCAAATTTATATACAATATTAGGTCAATGTCTGAAAGATATCAACTTTTTGTATGAGGCTTAGAAACTGGGGAAGGGCGAGGTTTACCAAGCCCTTCAACAGTTTCATGCCGAATACAAAAAAGTTGATATTTTTCAGACATTGATCTAATATTGTTTTTATACTGCAGCCAAAAAAAAATTTAAATTACTACAAAATAATTCAATTGTAATACAATAATAAAACTTCTTCTGCCCCTCACTGAGCCCCTGGCTATAAAGGAAATGAAACTGACATTGTACAAAATATCACATAAATTAAGCCAACAGGAAATGGTCCAGCTGCAGTATAAATTTGTAAAATTCAAAATATTTAATAAAACAAATATGCATTGCAAAAAATAGCCTCGAAAGTTTACAAATAATTAGGAACATAGTTTTATTTAAGATAATAATTTTTCAACTAGAAATTACATTTAAAAAAACTTTAAAATTTGAATAAAACTTGAGTTAATGAATGTTACCTTTCACCAGGGGGAATCCATTTTCTATAAGTATACGTCCCTATTGTTGTAGCATTACAATGAAATCCTAACAAGTTTATCCCTAAGAGACAGGTTTGGTATAAAGTGTTTCTTAATGTCCAGAGCAATATACAAATTTGAACAACAATACTTATTTCAATATATAAGTTTAAACAATAGGGTTCTTAAGGTCATCTTCAACTTCAAATAAGCATCAAATGTCAATACAATTTTATTATTTAACCACTTGTCATAAAAATTTATGACTTCAAGGGAGATAACTCAAGTCAAATCATAACAATGTAATAACAGTAAAATGATATTAAAGTTCACTTTCTTATGCAAATAATGAAGAAATGCTTCTGGAATTTGAGTATGAAAAAATGTTCAGTTACCAAATTTGAACATACAAGCTTGTATGCTGCTCATGTTCTGCCATTTTAGACAGGTTCTTCAATATTTATCCATTTCATAGCATTGATATTTTTTACTCAGTGAACCCAAATTTTCTTTTCAAAATTTCATTAAACACAACATAAAAAGCAATTTGATTTTTTCACAAAACCCTTGTTATTTCTTCACTGATTTTAATAGATATAACCTTCTACGACAAAATCTATGGAAAATTAATAAAAACGCTTTTACCACCGAATTTTTAATGCCCTTTTCTCAAAAATCAAACCGATATATTTTTCTGACTTTTTTGTTCCAGTATAGAAGGTCTGGTGCCTCAGATCAGATATAAAATTAATCAAACATCGAAAAGAATTTTTTTGACGAAAATCGAAGGAAGTTTGGACGTAAAAACAGACAAGGGTAAACTTACTGCCTATGTCACCAAAAGGGCATAAAAATATACATAATATGATATTATATGGTTCAGATCCCCTTCTCATATTAGAATGTTTAGCAAGTAACCCTTCGAACTAGTAAGGGGCAGCCACTGATACAAAGTTTACCAAAGACTCAGAATGTGTCACAGGTTTCCCCTTAGGACTAGTCTGGAACAACCACAGGTTCAAGGTTTACCAAAGACCCATAATATGTAGTAGGTCCCCCTTTGGACTAGTCTGTGGCAACCACTGATACAAGGTTTACCAACGACTCAGAATGTGTAGTAGGTTCCCTTTTGGACTAGTCTTAGGCAACCACAGGTTCAAGATTTACCAAAGACTCCGCATATGTAGCAGGTTCCCCTTTGGACTCGTCTGGGGCAGCACAGTTCAAGATTTACCAAAGACTCAGAATGTGTTACAGGGTTTCCCTTTAGATTAGTCTGGGGCAGCCACTGATTTAAGATTTACTAAAGACTCAGAATAGTAGGTCCCCCTAGGGACTAGTCCTGGGCAGCCACTGATACAAGATTTAACAAAGACTCAGAATATGTAGTAGGTCCCTTTAGGACTAGTCTGGGCAGCCACAGGTTCAAGATTTTACAAACAACTTACAGTTCCTTGTTCTTTCAGTCTTTCCTCGAACGTTTTCTTCATGTCTTCCATCTCTTTCTGATTTTTCTCTAACACACTCTGATACTGTTCCTCTAATTCTTTCTTTATCTTCTCTTTCTCTGTATCAACAAATCAAAAAAGGTCAAATTTATGTAAAACAATTTGTGAATGCAGCATTAGACTTTATTTTTTTTTAATTTTTATTTTTATTACAGTTAACATTTTTTTGCTTGATAGTTCTTTCATTGTGCAAAAAATTCTGAGAAGTCCTCATGGGTTGCTTGTTTAAAATTATGAAACTTGATGTATATTTTTCCACGAAAGGTTTCATCATTAATATCCCATATTTATCAGTTTTCTACAATTGCATCCAAAATTCAAAATCATATCTTTATATTTAAGAAAGAATTTAGTGAATGTTTTCACTAATAAATTGGAATGGAATCCTTGAATTAATGACATGCTGGCAATTTAAAGCATTTTCATCCAGTTCCTGAAAATAACCACTGAGGTGGTATATGTAATATTAAATCAGCAGTTTTGAAATGATTTTTTTTTTTTTTTGCACCACCATTTATTCCCAATTTTTGTAACCCGGGATGCATCTGCAATTTTCATGTTTTTATAAGAGTTATCTCCTATGCGGGACAGTATCTCAATATGCTCATTGGTAAAATAAACAAAAAAATTGATGTTTGCATTAAAAAATGAAATAAAACTTTTAAAAATGAAAAACTAAATTTCAAATTTATAACTATATCAATATACCATCCGATATGGGAGACAACTCATACAAATCAAGAGATATGAAAAGACCAAATTGGGTCAAGAAAAATATTTTTCTTAATTGATTTGATCAGCTGGTTCCCTTACCTTCTTCACTCATGTCATCATCATCCTCATCCTCTCCTTTGATAATGGTCAGGTTACCAGATTCCAATGCTTTCTTCAGACGTTCATTTTCCTCCTGTAACTCTCGGATCAGTTTCTCTGTAGGATCTTCATTGATAGATGATTTTGTCTTGATCTGTTTGGCTCTGTCAGCTGATTAGAAATTATTATAAATAAGTGCTAGTTTACCTAAGAATTATCCAAAAATGATTTTCTATAAAAAGCCTACAAATAATAAAATTTTATATTTTGTCATTTCATGTGCAAATTTGATGTTAATTTTGATCTCTTAGCCTGTTGATGGGAGATATAAATTACAAAGTATGCACTGAAAAAGTTAAAACAGGGAAGATAATTCATAATTTTTAGTAAAACCTTTGTAAATGTTTCAGCTATATCTCCTGAAAACAGGCATCTTGGCAAAAATGATCAATTTTTCCATAGTTTATACATTAAGATAATTCAAATATTAAAATTGACTATTTGTAGCCTTTTTTCAAGTGTATCACTTTTTGTGGAATTTGCATGATTCCAAGATGGACTGGTACTTAAATATGTTTTGAATTGTCTTCCTAAAGTCTTGATTCTGTGTTTAAAATTTAAATTCAGAGCAACTGCTTCGATTAAATTCATCAAAAATGATTCCTGGTTGCATTGAATAAGATTTCAATACCAACAATCAGATAAGCTGATTTCCATAATTTATCAACTCAGACAAGTAAAAGACATATTTCAATATGGAAATATGGATATGTATAGAAGTTTAACAATGATTATTCTAAACCTGTTTGATTGAAGTAAATTATCCATTCTTTCATCCTAATTTGCATATTTTCAATTAAAAACATCAACATACCATATCGTAAAGTAGACAGGGTTTCATCAAAGTTTATATCTGCTGGACTCAGGGCAGCTATCTGTAAAAGGTATATATTGTTGAAATTCATACATGTAGAGTTTATGGTAACATGTATTCTACTATTTGAATGGCTGTCTCATAGATATAACCATACCACATCTCCTGTTTCTATATTATTCATTCCATTATAGTTTATTTTCAGAACTATCAGGATGATAAGGCACCCTATTAATTGCAATACATACAAGAGCTTTATCATGTTTTAAATATTTTACTTTCATTGTTACATAAAGCAACATTTGAGTATTTATCCTTTCATTTAACATTTAAACTTAGTTTTTTTTAGTGTCGGCTTTTGAAATAAGGTTGTTTACTTCATATTTGAAAATCTAGTTTATTTAATCAGTTTTTAGTTTTGTTTAAAAAATAATAATCAGGCTGAGAAAAAAAACAAAATCTCTATGTTTTTAGCCAACCAAAGTATTTTGTTTGCATTCATGAGGTGGTAAGACAGGTAAAAGTACATTTAAACTTTCAGAGAGATACTATGGGATCTTATTCCCATCGACTTTTTTAACTTTTCTTTTTCACATAAAATTTTAAAATCTTATTATAACATAGGTGTACTTGCATTGGACATTTGTTTACTGGGTTACACTGAGTTTGGTTTCAGATATAATTTTCATCACTTGGACATAAGTCTACTGGGTCACACTGAGTGTGGTTTGAGATATAATTTCCGTCCTTTGGGCATATGTTTACTGGGTCACACTGAGTTTGGTTTGAGATATTACATCACTTGGACATATGTCATGTATGTTAACTGGGTTACACTGAGTGTGGTTTGAGATATAATTTCCACCACTTTAACATATGTTTACTGATTTACACTGTGTGTGGTTTGAGATATAATTTCCACCACTTTAACATTGTTTCCTGGGTTACACTGTGTGTGGTTTGAGATATTATTTCCATCACTTACCATTATGGTTTTGCTGTTTCCTCCTAAGGCATTCTTCAGTAGTTTTGTTAGGACGGAATCTCTGTAAGGCACTGCAATGAGCAAATATTCCAAATATTAATTAAGTGCAATATCTACAACACATATAAATCAATCATATTTTAATGGCACATCAAATTAAATTCTGCATCAAATCAGAAGAAATCATGCCTTTTAGTTTTTATATTATCAAGCTTTTATTATTTTTTTTTTTTTTTATTTGGAATATCAGTAATACACAAATTATTATACATAAACAAATTTCCACATTTATTCTGTCTGAGTACAAGGGGAAAAAAAAAAGAAATTATGATCAGATCTACTGTATCTAATATGTTTTGCACATGTACACATGTATAGACTGTACATTCTACACATTTGTCAACGTCAATGTTGTGGATCACAGTGATTACCTCTTGTCTGTTTTCCACCAGCATTTTCTGCCAAGGCAGCAATACAGTTTCCCAGACATGACAGGGACTGGTTGATAGCAGCGCCCTCTTTTAAACGATCTCCGGTAGCTCCCGTACTGTCTGCACGTTCACTAAAATATAATTAAACAATATAACTACATCTTGTTGGTCTGGGACCAAAAAATTCTGACATGGCTAAATTTTGAAAATTTAAATATTTAGTTTATCATGAAGTTGCAATTTGATTTTGTGATATATTCTGCATTTGTGTTTTGACTTCTTGTCAGATTCTGAAGCATTTTTAGGGGGAGTTGTGCTGTGTCCCCCCTTGTCTATGTCTGAAATAAGTAGACTTTACATTGAACAACCCTTTTTTACTTATTGTGGACTTATTGGAATGGCAAAAATAGCTGTCAGAAACAGTCAGTAGTTTTTCAAGGTTGGTACATCATGTTCGCTCCTTTAGATGTTTGTGATTTATGTTTGAGGTGGCTGTCTCATAGACACCACATCTCCAGTTCCTATATTGAAGTCCTTAATGTAACCTGTAGATGTTCTTACTTAATACATTTTGGGAGGCTGTCTTATAGACAAACATACCACATCTCCCTTTTTGTATAATGTCCAAAAATCTACAGTGTACTAGCTAAATGTAATTTGAATCATTTGAATTTATGAATTAGACTGAAATCAATAGTATTTTGCTTCAACAGGCAATTTCTGCTAGTTTCATTCAGTGTGACAGGGTTAACTCATATGGGTGTGTTCAATTTTTAACATAGAAACAATGTGTCCATGGGACACGGTTTCCCTCTCCTGTCAAACAGGAAGTAGACATATGACAGACCTGAAAACTTCTTATTACTTCAAATGTTTTTGACAGGTTAGTACTGAAAACACAGGCAACCTTTAAAGGCCTTATGACTGCATGAAATTATAATGGAAAATACTGAAGCTAGATTGATTGCTTGCTTTTTGATTAATGCCACATTGGCAATATTTCATTCATAACAAGGCGGGAACATAAGTTTTCATAAGAGTTCATTTATTGTCTCTAAGTTGTATTTGATATTTACCTTCCAGCTAAATCTACCAAGTTGACAACTGAAGTTTTAGCTGTTTCTTCTCCTGCTGGGTTGATGTATTTCTGTACAAATGTTATTCCTACTATGGTGTGGGCTCGACTGAAATAGACAAATATAATACTGTACTATAAATAATATTTTACATATGATTTTGCAGATAAGAATGCATATTTACTCCTTGCAACAGAAAGGATGTCAATCCACATAACTTACTTAATCTAGAACGCTTAAATATGATCTAAAATACAACTCTAACTCTAAGGATGTGTCACTTTATTCATTGAAAACCATGAAAAATACAAAATTTTGTGTACAGTCTCAAGCAGTATGAAAAATCAATGCCCATTTTGTATTTTTGTGTTAAAGTAAGACATATAAATATACTGTTTTAATAACAGAAGGGGAGATAATTCATTATTTCACAGTTATTATATCCAAAGAACCTTGCATTGAGAAAACTATGTAAGTAGATTTGGATAAAGATCACTGACACAGCAATATAGAAAAGGAAATATGGTATGATGGTCTATGAGACATCCATCCAACCTGTAAATAACAAACATCTACAGATTACCCTAATGTCTCTATACAACAATTACATGATCTAGTGGTATTTTACTTTTACAACCTCTGTTAATTTGTTGAAGTTGTAATCTTGTAAATGTCTTACTGTTCCACCCCTCCGGAGAACAAGATAAATTAAACAAGTTTACGTTTTTATAATATTTTGACTAAGTGCCTTATTGAAGAGGATGACACATTATTTCTTGAATAGCCCTTACACGATCATATTATTTTTTAAGCTGTATGTAATTGGATAATAAATATTCTGAACTTAATGTTATTTTAGTATAATGGCAGAAGGTACTTAGATCTGAAGATTTTTTAAAGCTTTTCATTGTTATTGACAGTATAAATCCTCTTTTGTCAACCCAAATCTACTCTTGTATAAATATCTATGAGTAATCTAATTTTAACAGTTAACACAAATCCTTTTATGTAATAAACAACAAATGGGACACATCTGTACTTGTTTTTTTCTTCTTATAAAACATAACAACAATTCATCAATTATTATATGTGTACAATACAAACTAATAATAACAAGAAGAAGAAGTGGGGAAAGGATCTGATCCCTGGTTAAGAAATTGTTCACATTTCATTACACATCACGATAATTAGGAAAATCCAGAATCAAGAATCGCAATGAATAATGCCAAATCATGAATCACAGAAAATTAAAACATAAAAATCACAAAATGAAAATTTTGTCAATTCTGTGACAAAAAGTGTTATTAAAACCCCGCCACATAGTAATGTGCCTGTCCCAAGCCAGGAACCTAGAGTCCAGTGGTTTTCGTTGTTTTATTAGTCATTTATTGTTATATGTTCCCCATTTTTGCATTAGATTAGGTCGATTGTCATGTTTTATGTATAGTCCTTTCCGAAAACATATTTCCGGAAGTCCGAGTTTGGTTTAAAATTAAGATTTTGTAAGAGTTGTTCCTCTTTGTGGGCAGTGAATCACAACAACATAATAATGAACAAGAAGAAGAACCCGACTTTTCCCTGTACTTTATCTT